>JARACY010003352.1:0-33962 GCA_029255725.1 Scrobipalpa atriplicella
GCCGCATTCGAAGTTAAAAAGGGCACCCGAAAATACCGGGTCTTACAAAAGGCATCACTCCAGAGCGCCGGGGCACCCCCGACCATAGATTGGACACATGATTAATGTTGCCAGCCTGACAGCGCCACCATTTGTCGCTAGCCAGTGTTGCCGTCGTAACTCACTTGCAATGTGTTTGCCCGTTTTAAAAGTAAAGTTTGAGAGTAATTTGTCATTATGCTGTATTGTTTTCGATGAACTGAACATGAGAAATATACTTCAAAATAGTTAATTTTGTTCTTATATTTTTTCGGTCTTCCTATTAGCTGATCATAATGGCGATAATGCATTCCCTTATGTAATTTAAGGTACCTATATTCTAACAACTTTTTGTTAGAAATATATTTCCATCTGCACAATACAGCATAATGACAAATTACTCTCAAACTTTACTTTTAAAACGGGCAAACACATTGCAAGTGAGTTACGACGGCAACACTGGCTAGCGACAAATGGTGGCGCTGTCAGGCTGGCAACATTAATCATGTGTCCAATCTATGGTCGGGGGTGCCCCGGCGCTCTGGAGTGATGCCTTTTGTAAGACCCGGTATTTTCGGGTGCCCTTTTTAACTTCGAATGCGGGTACGTAATTTTGATGACGTCAAAGTAAGACGAAAATTTCTTTTTGTAGGAAATCTGGAATGCTTTTCTTTTAACACGTAAAAAATTTTCGCCTTAGGCAAGCAAAATTCGTATTTTTTACCTTTCAAGAGACGCAAGTACCTATTGGTTTTGAAAAACGCAAGTACCTATTGGTTTTCATACTCGCTACAATCTGTTATCGGATCCGCGATAATTTGTGAGTTCACGGCCCGCTGCGAACGCTGTTTCATTGTGTACGATCGTCACATGTGTAATTTGTCTTTATCAGAATAAGTTTAAAGATATTTCCGTAAATTATTTATTGATATCTTACGTGACGAATGAGTAGAGTACTGAATCCGACTTTCAGTTTTTTTTTATCTCGTTTTACCAAACTTCGTTTAGCGCATAAGCTCTGTAAGCTCCACTGAAGAGGCGGTGGAGAGCTTCAACTGGGTTGCTGTGCTTGGCAGCTCGCTCTCGTACTGTAGGGCTGTCTACTTAGAGAGTGGAGTGAAAATAAATCTCCCTGTGTCGACGGTTTAGTGCTTTTTCGGTAGAGTTATTAAAATTTGATATATTTCCGCAGTTTATCATTCTACTAGCTTTACGTAAATTTAATGAAATTTTTATAAGCAAGCAGAAAGGATTATTTTTGCAAAGCTAAATGTGTGTCTGTTTAATTTTAACCATTTGTAAATTCAAGCAGCTCCCTATCTCTCAATACCTAGTCCAAATAGGGAACTAAATTTCCAAAATAGCATAATAAGGTTTTTTTTTTTCAATTCAATCATTTATTAGTAAATCATCACCTAGACTATTATTAGGTAGCCGACCCCGTAAGATACGAGATAAGGCTAGGGAGATGATGATTAGTATTATAAAAATTTACATGTCTCAAAGTTCGCCACGGGTATTTAGAAAACGCGTATTAAAGGGAATAAACTTCCATGAATAAAGAACTAACCAACCTGCATAAAGTTAATTAGTGTCTTAATAAACACGTTTGTGCCAGCCCTGGCGTTTGCCTGTCTGTCTACAAGGTGATAGCTGAGTACAATCTGCATGCATTTGCATGGAGAGCCAAGTTCTGCTTAATTCACTTCTCGCCACTTTACCCAGCGGCTAAAACTCTGGAGAGTGTAATTATGACAGCCAAGCAGCCAGGTAGGTAAAAATAGGAAGCCACAGATAATACACCGTTTTCCATTTTACAAACAGGTAGTATTTTGAATAAACTATGAGACCATCCATAAATATATATTTAACAAAAGTGACTTGGTTAATTTTGACCGCGTGAAGATTGAGGTATAGGTTATCTTCCCGCGGTGAAAATAACCAAGTCACTTGTGTGAATTCCAAAAAATATTTAATTAGCGAGGTGGAAAACTAGCTTTATTATTAAACAACAGACTCTATATATAGAAAAAGTTGTCTTATGCTATTCTACGGGAACAAAAGGATACTTACTTAGACGCGCATCAGGTATAGTACTTAACGTATAACGTAACTGAGTCAATTTCTACAGCGTCACCACCGTGATATATCGCCTTCCCGGTGGCAGAGTTTTTGCAAAAGAATAATAAATTATTCCTGAGAGAAATATACAGTAACGTAACTCTTCTTAAAGGAACACTACAAAAATATTAATAAACATATCTATTTTTTTTTTGTTCATCGATGACAATATACACATATAAAAAGTACTCTATCTGTACAGATACTATGATAAGTGTAGCAAAGTTAGATAGAAAAGCGCTACCGACGCAGTTTTGTTGCCAACTGGCAAGCACTCTTCACTGTACTTCGTGAGGCGATAGAGTTCATTTCACATTTTTCAAGATGCTAGTCTCTTTGAGAGTCTACTTATGTAACGACTTTACTTGCTAGTGCATATTGAACTTTATGACTGCATCTGACTCGAGCTCTTCGTATGCTTTGACAGGCGAAAGAGCATCAGGCACTAAGATAATTTGGATATGTCTTTTGAAGATCGACCTAGTATACTTTTTAATGTAAATAGTTTTAAAGTTGTACTTTTTAAATAAGTATTTAGCCTAATTTCTATGATATGGCTTAACAAGCTTTGAGATTTTCGTAAGTAAAAAACTTGTGCTCACAATTTTCACAAAGAAAATGTTACATACCTTCGTATGAAGTCTTCAGAAGTCAAACAAGTTAGACACTTTGACATTCATTTCTTACTTGAAGAAAGTTTTATTTAACTTTTATCGGATAAATAGGACGACTTTTTTCTCTTGCTTTCTTTGTAACTGATTCAGATTAAGTGCGCAGAGAATTTATTTTTTATTGAATATTTTGTATAGCAGTTTTTTCTTTAAGTAGTGCTTGGTTAGGTACCATTAAATTCATACGAAGACTGGCTATAGTTACTACTACTAGGTAATTATGTCAAACTACTTTTAAGTTACTGTAGTGTAGATACTTCAAAATATTGTAGGATCTTCGGTTCCCAGAAGACCATCAAACAAAATCATAGGAACAGAATAAGTTTAGAAGTAGAAAGAAAGCTGTTAGCGAAATGTCAAGTTAAGCAATATTGGGCGTTATTGGCAAGTGTGGCGCGCGAGTGTCGACGGCCCCGAAGTATATTTGGCACAATATTGAGCGAACACTTGGCTATTCACTGAACAGGGTGGGAATATTCAGCGGGTCTGTGGGTGTCTCATTTAGGCAAAGAGTATTAAGGCAATGTGGGAGAGAGAGTGATTATGGGATTAATTTTCGAATGAATACAATACAAGTGATGTATCGAATATCGAATTTATTACAAGTTTAGGCTTAGGGTCAGTTCACACTGAAGCGACGCGGCGTGCTTGAAGATTTATCTCGTTGTACCAAAAAGTCGCCGCCGCCGTGAGGAATTGTCGAGTTCTGTCAATGAAAATGTCTTCTTTGTATATTGTAAATTGCTTTCTTGAAACGTGCGCGCCGTGACGCTTCCTGGTGTGAACTGACCCTAAGGGTGCTTACCTTGAGAAAATCAGATGGGTAATATTTTTTATTCATCAATTTATGTCAGCCGTTTAAAAATATATAACATACTAAACTTTATCTTCAAAGCAATATACAGTACAACAACGTACAAATACTTCCAACACTGGTAAACAAATAATAAATAAGAACAAGATGTTCCATTTAAGTCGGACTTGTTGGCTGTTGGCTGCAAGTTGAGGGGGGAGGCTGGGGGTAAGTGCAAACTCTAGTCGCAGGAACAAAGTTCAACGAATTACGCGTCCGATACGAAACACACGCTTCCACTGACTATAAAGCTAGATAAAAACTTTCTCGACCAAATGCCTTGAAATATGTTAGTTGATGTGTGTCATTTGTTTTTTTTTCAAAGCGAAACAAAAGAATGTTCAGGTAGATTTGTAAGTAAACTTCTTTTTTTTTTTAAGAAATAGGTAATACGGGAGAAAACGTATTCAACAGCAAGCTAGTGTAAGTCAAGATACAATTAAATACTTGTTTAGGAAATGTACAAGTTTTTCTTAAATAAGTTTCTATAAATTATTTTTACCGTAAAAGTTCATAAATGTCAACTTTTCCTATAAATTGAAATTTATAAGCCATAAAGTATTCAGTTACACATCAAATATTTACCGAAGCCGGTTGTAAATCATTAAAAAGGGTTCGTGAAATACAAGTTGTCCCGTTTTCTAATTAATTTCATTTTATAGCTTTAGCTTTCGAACGGAATTTTACGACTTCAATCAATGTTAGACATTTATTTCACCGTTTGTTTCTCAGAAACAAATTAGTATTTTAGGAATTATGAAACTAAAACGATGTAAGTAAACTTTTAGGCAAACTTAAAAAGAATTATAAAAATCATTTAACTTAAGTTAAAATTAATGCTTTAAAATTTACTAGCAATTTTTTAACTCGGTGTTTATCATAAATAGTGATTCTTAAATTAGTTTAAGTTTAGTATTTAGATACTTAATACATACAAATAATATGCTATTATAATGTAGCCACGTCCATGTTATAAATTTCTCCAATAAACGAAGCAATTACCGTTTAGAGAACTGCAAACTAGGTAGTGACCTGTCAGTCGCTAACGACCCAACTCAGGACGTGCCCCGACTACGCCGCAACTACACTAACTACGATCTAGTTCCAAACAGTAGTCATTTACTCCAAACTACATTATGTATGGATATATTTATTGTTGCAGATTTATGTGAAACACGGAATATTTTGCTTTGTTGCTACGGACGGGTACGGTGCTAGATTGGATACAGAAAAAGAGTTTTACTAGTTGCCAATTTTCCCGAACATACACTTAAAGCCAATAAAACAATACAAGAAGGCACGGAATTCCGGGTAGGTGGGTTCAAATCCTGCTCACTTTTTGTTTTTTAAAGGGCGGGAAGCATTTTTTTTTTAATTCCCAGAATAATTTAATAATTTATTCGTGAAAATTTTGTCGACAACTTCTTTAGGTTTTCGGTACACCGTTCCTGCCATTTCTATGTGTAAAAAGTGTAGTTGTTCACTTACCTACCCCGTCCTAAAAACCGTTTCAAACGAGGGTTCTCTAAGTTTATTCGAGTTTGTTTGAGTTTATTTCACCGAAAGGAAACACTCGAGTCAGCTCCGAAACGGCGCGGGCCGAGTGAAAAGTCAAGCAATAAGACACAAGTCAGTAATTAGGTGGAAGCAACTGTAGCAAGCAGTTTGGGCGTAAGTTGCTACTTGCTACTCGAGAGATAAACTAGAGCGCTGCATTTTGAATTGATATTTACTGTGTATTACTGTAGTGATGTGCTGCCAGTCTATAGTATATTGTGCAATACTGTTGGATATTCTAGATATTCCACCTCCATGCCACGTAGTACTATCAACTGGCTGGTCTCTCTGTCGCAGAGACAGCGTCAATAGGAAATGTTATTGTTCCAATGACTTTAGATTTTTCTCTTGTCCAGACAAGGCCTCGCCTATCCAAATTATATTAATTATATATCTTTACGCTTATATCCACTGTGTGTATCATTTGCTCTGGGCCCATAACACTGAAAGTTCCGGGATTCTTTTCTGGCTTAAATTTATGCCTAAGAAGGAAGCTACTAGCATATTAGTTTTTTTCTTATGTTTTCTTATTGCTTTTAGTCCAGGATGTAAAAATCCAGTTTATTTTAACAAGTTTTCTTTTCACCGTAACCCAAGTAGATATTTTCGTCGACCATAAAAGGCAGTCTAACATAAACAAACACACAAGTTTTACTAACATTGTTTACCGTGGTACATTTTTAGCTGAACCGACTACCGATCCGAACTCCATCCATCACTGTTCGTACTCAACCCCCTTAATGTTTTTGACGATTACCTACAACTATATCAGTTTACCTATAGCCAACTACAGCTCATTATAATGGCTCCTGAGAAACTGAAAAATACGTATACAGACAGGTACAAAAATTCATCAACATACTCTGTACCTTTTTGTTAAGAAGGATATTATCTGATTATTTAATTCGAATCATTCTTATTACATAATCTACTCTGTGTCTGATAGTTCTTCCAACCTATCTTTATAACATAATCTATGAGTCATATGAGTAAATACTAGTATTTTAAATATTTCTAGAAAAGGTAGACGAACTCTTTGTCTGTAGCGTGTTGCATGTATAATCTATCAGCAATGAAATGCATTTATATTTAATTCTCTTTTCATGTATTTCAGTTACTGTTGCTACTATGACTCAGATACGGAATTTAATTAGTATACCAATTATTATAGAGGTCGCTGCCCTTTACGCTATTCATTAGCTTTTTATTTACATGCATATACAAATAATCACGCATATATCCGTTAAAGAGTAGAAAGAACGTCAGCGGCTTTATGAAATCTAAATAATATGCGTCTGATAAATTGTGTATTGCTAATATAACAGTTTGTACAAAATATGTTCGAAGTATCAACTCGTGAACATCTCACTCAAATTTTGTTTGAGGGCAACCAGGAAAATTGGTACTTCTAAAAAGCAATACTTCGAAAAATACAGACATCGTCCAATCTAACAGTGCCCTACAATTCGATCCGATTGCCTAAAAAATACATTTTCACGCGGAATTGAACCAAAGCTATTTTTATGGAAATTGAATCCGACTCCATTTTCGGTCGTCGCAAAAAGTCGCAATAAAACTCTAAACCTGGTTTAAAATAGCGTGTGTGAAAAAGAGTCCTTTGAAATATGGATGACGCGCTCCATTGAGGCGCGAGGGGCGCGAGTGTGTTATTGAGCCCACGTCAGATACCGATTCAATGGGTACTATATGGCCTCTGATGGTTTATGTACTGGTCAAGGTTTTTTTGCTTTATCTAAAAATCACAGTCGGTACAGGCCCTTATGGATAAGGCCGTACTTGTCTCGGCATAATTCAGAATCAAACTAATTATTTCAAAATTATTTGATTTGTTTTTATTTCTATAATTTTAAAACCGTGCGTTTTGATTCTTTATAGAATACTAGAGTTCTAGATATTATCTAAGAATAAAAGTAGTGGACTAATTTGAAATGAATATCGGATTTACAAATAGGCATCTACTATGAGTCAATTCCGTAACTTTTGAATGGCACCACGTATACCTGTGTGTGTATACCTACCTATGTATTAAAATAGTTTATGCATTAATTACAACTAAACCGATCTGACTCTACAAATTCTACCTAATTGGATTGCGGACCTTTATTTACATTACAATGAAACTGAGCTGTTATTAATGACCTCCAGACTCAGTCCAATATTTGCCTATTCAAAATTTTGGCGCAGACTAACGACTAGACTATCTTCCCATCACTTCCCCTTTCCCCCTCACCCCCTGTCTAGACAAATCTGCGATCTAACGCGAAATCTAACATAACTTTACTAGCGTCTTCGGAATGTAAGTGGGGTGCTCAGAGTTAATACTAAATGGAAATAAAAATAGAACTATGAAAAAGAACCACCTTTTATTTAAATTTGGTAGTTTAGACTCTGTTCGAAAAGAGAACAGGCATAGAATCGGAGGGCGCACATTTGTATTAACTATCCCAGGGCTGGTTGCGTGGCGTTTATGCCTAGGTCTTTGACCTAAAACCTCCAAAATTTAATGTAGAAGGTTACTGTTAAAGACTTGGGCATAACACTCACATGACCAAGCGACAGTTAATTAAATACAAATGCGCGCCCTCAAATTCCATGCCTGTTCTCTTTTCGAACAGACTCTACCAGTGTTTTTATAGTAGCTGTTTCAAAACTCTACCTACCACTTTTCGGGTTATGGATGGACACGACAGGAAAATGAGAAATAAGAATTTTCTTTCCTTTTTTGCCTCCTTGGTACTACTAAAATTACGTTGGTATTACCTTCTTTAATTTCAAAGTCAGTTGCACATGATAAAGGTACGAGCATATTTACATAGTTTTCAAAGGAAGTTGAGTTATGAATATTTAAATGTTATGAACCCTCCCGTTATCAAAGCCACTTTACTCATGTATTTTTTTAATAAATAAAATATAGCTGTCTCTGATTCCTTTGCTAGTTTAAGATTAGAAATTGCGGCTATATATACGTCGTTATGTGTCTATTATCTCGGTGGAAATAAAGTTTGACATGCTAAATATAAAATGAGTTTCAGTAGCTACATATTATGGTCCTCATCAGCTTATAGATTACATACAATGTTAATGATCATCCTACATCGTTTTCAGTACGTATAATTATAATATAAGGCATATACGAAATAATTTATCACAGAGCTGCTACGCAATACGCCTACAATTTCAATTACTGCGTAGAAACCAGAGCGGTATAATTCCTCAACTACGATGAAGATTAGAGGTTATGGATAGTATGCCACATTACACCGACTCAACGTCGATCCTACTTCAACCAAACTTACAATACCTACGACATTGAAGTTTGCTCGGCTTATCGCGTTACTTTGCTCAAGGTGGCATCATCCTCACCAAGATTGATGCGCCTGATTGTCGCCATAATTAATTTTGATCAAAATCATGTCATTGACGTAAGAATCATTAAAATCAAATAAAACACACATACAAATATGAATAGTATAAATTTATAGGCCGATAAACACGTCTCCTTTGCGTTGCGCAGTCGAGTAAAAATGAATGAGACTAGAGTAAGTTACTACTACTTAGTAAAGATAACGCAGCAAAAAAAAACAGTCATATAGCCCAATAGGTAGGTACATACCAATGACGCAATTTTTAAAATCCCTCTTTTCTTATTTTCAGGCGAGTACGGGCGCAGAGCCCCAAGTGGCGGTGCTGTGCGAAGCGGGGGCCACCTACCATCCGCAGTACATGTCAGCAGCAGGACGGTGGACGCCCGACCTCACCACCAAACCGCACAACTGCCTCAAGGACAAGATGGAGATCCTCGACTACTGCAAGAAGGTAAGAACAGTTGGCAAGTAGACTGACCAGCCGCAGTGCATGTCAACAGCAGGACGGTGAACATCTGACCTCACCACCAAATCTCACAACTGCCTCAAGGACAAGATGGAGATCCTTGACTACTGCAAGAAGGTAAAAGCCTGAACTAAAACAAGAACACACAATTATGATACAAAAGACTTTGAAACTTTTTCCGTTTGGTGAAGCGTTTACTTTTCAGCAAGAAAAGTATAATTTGATGTTGGGAATAAAGACCTTCTAGGGAACATCATTGTTGTGCAGATTTATCCAGCAATTTCAGATAAGCTTGCTCAAATTACATTTTATGAAATCTGATCACAAATTTAAAAGAATCCATATCATTTTGATAAAGTTTGTTACATAATAGAGTTTGTGTGAGTAAAGCAATTTTAATTACAATGCTCTACAAATTAAACTTTCATGCTGCTACAAATTACAATTCAGCATTATAGTTGGAAACATTTAGTGCCCTTGCGAAAGAGCTCCCAAACAAAACAAACTTACACGTGTTGGCTCAACATGAAATTCTAACAAGTCCAACTTACAGAAATAGCTAATTAACAAACAGCAAAATCCACTCGTAAAGGTAAATTTTGTTTCTCAAGAGGCACCAAAACTGAATTTCAAGTAAGCATAAATACAGAGCCAGAACATAACAAACCGAAACATTTCACACAAAGTTATGAGCAGAGTTGAGTTTTGAATGTTTTTCGCAAAAGTAAATTTTGTAGTGAAAAGGTTTCGTAAAACAGCTTTATGAAAATCTTTGCAGTAATTAGATTGGATTGGAATTGGTTAGACTGAAGCTTGACAGAAGCCACGTGTAACATTTTAATTTAACATCAATTAATTGGTAATATTATTATTGACAATAATAAAATATACCTGCAATCATCGGATGAGCTCAGAAATGACTTTGGAACTTTTTATTTAGTATTTTTCAGACTTTTACTTATCAATTACCCCATCTTAATTTTCAGGTTTACCCAAGCCATGACATCACCAACATCGTGGAAGCCTCTCACTACGTGAAGGTCAGCAACTGGTGCAAGATCGGCTCCGGCAACGCTGCCAAGTGCAAGGTCACCCGATGGGTCAAGCCCTTCCGCTGTCTTGGTATGGATCATTCTTTACTACTAGTTCAGAATATTTTATCTTTACATACCAGCTTTTAAATCATTACATCAGCTTCGAGTAGTTCAAAGATTTTTCTGCAATTAAATAGGTTATAGGCGCAGTTAACAAAAAAGAAGAACTTGCGATCACCTGATGGGGTCTGCTTTGTCACACGAATTCGAATCATCGTAGCAATTCCCATCGCAGTTTTGTGAACCAGGTCATATTGTTGTTGTCTTTAACTAAAACGAGTATTTGTCGCAGAAGGTCCATTCCAATCAGACGCGCTGCTGGTGCCGGAAAGCTGCCTGTTTGACCACATCCACAACCAGAGCCGCTGCTGGCAGTTCGCGAGGTGGAACGCCACCGCTGGACGCGCCTGCGCTCAGCGAGGACTCAGACTTAGGACCTTCGCCATGCTCCTGCCATGCGGAATTAGCCTGTTCTCTGGAGTAGAGTTTGTGTGCTGCCCTAAGCACTTTAAGGGTAAGTTGATATAATCTATGCCACGAAGGTTAGGTTTGAAGATTTTTATTTGACTAACATTTGAATTCTTTTCTAGAAAACGTTAAGATGCACAAGCCTATGGACGTCGGCGTGCCTGTAAGCCCTGGCGGAGAAGAAATGCTGGCTGCCTCAGCTGCTATGGATGAACGCGATGATGATTTACTTGACGATGATGACGCTCTCGATGACGACGATGACGACGACACCCTTAACCTGAGTGACGACGATGACGACGATGACAATGATGATGGTATGTTGCTTAAATGAGAATTTGTTAAAGATTTTAGTCAAGGACCGCTGTCTCTAAGATTTGCTCGCAACAAAAAAATAGGTGATAGTGATAAAGGTGATAAAAATTCAAAGCATTATCTAGATTCTACTTACTATACTTTTCTATTTGTAGCTATTTTCTAGTTACAATAAATTGCTACTTTCATTTCCAGCAGATATGGACGAGGACGAAGACGCAGATCTGTCTCGAGACGACGACGCCGAAGACGATGATTATACGGATGGTGACGACAGCGCTTGGCCTCGACCTGAGTCTTCTGCTTCTCCGTCCACCACGACCTCTAGCACCACTACTACCACCACTACCACTGTGGTAAGTTCCTTGTTGTAAAATGGCTTGCAAAGCAAACGAAAATTCATACATATAATTCATATACAAAGCATTATATTTTATATGCTTCTTCGAATAAGGAAACAATCACAAAGATGGCAAGTTATGTTATGTTAACGATGTGTACTTATATTAACGAACATTACATCTGTACCTAAAATAAAGATTGATTCTGATTCTGAACAACGAACGTTGTCGCATATATTAATGCTGGTGAAATTTTAGGCATCTACTGCAACTTCTGATCCTTACTTCTCACACTTCGACCCTCGCACTGAGCACCAGAGCTACAAGGACGCGCAACAGCGTCTGGAGGAGAGCCATCGTGAGAAGGTATATATGAACTTTTAACTCTTTGAAAATATTTTTCCTATATCTTTCACACTATACATACATACATACATAATATCACGCCTGTATCCCTAATGGGGTAGGCAGAGCGTCAACGATCCAAACAAAGATCGTTCCGCCACGTCTGACAAGTTTTGAGGGTTGTTTAAGATAGATCCGTATATTGAGGTAGTGACAGGTTGTCAGCCCATCGCCTAAATAACAGTATACTGAAACCCTCGAATTCCTTAGCTGGTTTTTACAGCATGCTCGGGAGGAGATGCAGCTGGCACATTCTATGTTTTTTCTATCGCTCCCAGTCCAGCATGGAAAATTACACTATTATAATTTCACACTATAACATTCACATTGAAGGTCATATATAAATCATCATTCATTCATTGATGTTTTTCAGATCACAAAAGTGATGAAGGAATGGGCCGAACTTGAAGACCGCTACCAAACGATGATGTCTACCGACCCAGCTTCTGCGCAAACTTTCCGGCAACGTATGACTGCTAAGTTCCAGGCTAACGTTCAGGTACAGACAGACTATTCTTTGCTTAACTAGTTTACTACTTAAACTCCGATTCATTGGAAACATCCCTCTCTTATAAATTATAACTTAAAATAACGTTTATTTATTCGTGATCACTAATGAGAAATTACATATTTTGTTCCAAACATGGCCTTTGCCTTTATATTTTCGTTCAATCATTAACTGATATTCATTAACTGACAGTCCCTAGAAGAGGAGGGCGTAGCTGAACGTCGTCGGCTAGCTGCTCTGCATCAGCAACGGGTCCTGGCTCATCTGGCACAACGCCGCCGAACTGCCCTGGCTTGCTACAACCGTTCACTTCGGGATACCCCACCAAACGTAAGTACCTACCTATCTGTAAATTTTACCACCAACATCGCATTCTTTTATGCTAAAGGTCGTGTCATTCGTCGTTTATCATTCACTTTTTCTCATTTTCTGTTTTTTTTTGTTGTGCAATATGGCGAATATAAGTGAGGATTCTTTGGTAACACAGATAGTAGAGAGTGTATGGTTGTAAGTCATCATCAAGTCACACACAATTCGTTATTTTGGTTGTCCAAAGTCTTATACTCATAAACTACTTAATTCTCACTCTTCTTGATTTCACTGGCCTAATTTTTCTTATCATGATTCTTCAGGCCCACCGAGTGCAGAAATGCCTGCAGCGCCTGGTTCGTGCTTTAGCCGCTGAGAGGAGTGGAGCTCTGGCCGCATGGCGTCGCGCGGCGGCTGCTGGACGCGAGGCTGCTGCTGCTGAACGTGCCAGTGCTGCTGACCGATTGCAGGTAAAACCTCCTTGCCGTCGGGCATACCGGCAGTCTGCCCCGAGAGATCGCCGAGTAATCCATCGTGCTCTGTGCAGCTGAAGGTCACTTTGCGCCTGGAATTATAATTGAATTTTGTACGAAATACCAATTCGATCGTTTTCTAGTTTAGTAAACAGTTTCCTTATCAAGCTTTTTTATTACCAGGATGCCGACCGCGCTCTCCAGCGAGCATTGACCGCTCTTCGCCGCCGCCCACACCTCTATGCCAGCATTGGAACCGCTATTGAAGACTACGTCCAGTCCATGCAATCCAAAGACGACATGGCCGTGTCCCTGATGTCGATGACCCCGGAAGCCGAGGAGCTGCTGCTAGACCGCATTGAAGCTGAGGTGCAGAGGGAGCAGCAGGCCAGGGAACAGATGAACGCCAAGCGCGACCAGCGCACTCGCCAGCGAGCGGACATCCAGAATGAACGGGCTAGGGTAAGAAAAATATTATGGTGTTTTTGATAAAATATTATGGGTGAAACAAGCAAAATAAATAGTACCTCCCACTCAATGGCAATCGATCATCGTAGCCAATGCCTCCACCTACGAAACCACAGGCATGGTACGTGGACAACCTTGCGGAAATTTCTAATATCTCAGTTTTCAGAAGAAAGCACCCCTACCTCTGTTAGGCGACCATATAGATTATGATATAAATAAAACAACGGTGTGAATAAGAAAAAGTCGCTTAATCGAATTCCTACACAGTTTTAACGTGTTTTGGTGCTCTATGAAATCATTCAAAAACTGCCCTTGCTCTACAGACCTCAAACGGCGTGAAGGAGTCTGAAGAGACGGACGACGAAGCCAGCGAGCCGATTGAAGAAGACAGCACCAGTGCACCTTCCACCCACAGTGTGCCACCTTCATCATCCATTGCTCCATCAGCCCAGCCTTCTTCGGTTGCCCAGCAGGCGTCCACCCGGGCTTATACGCATGAGACATCTACTCCTGTAAGTGAATGGTTGAAGTTAACTTAAAATCAGGCAGCAGCTGAGAAATATCGTGTTTGGTGTTATAAATAATTTTCCTCTATTTAGTTTTTGTGGACATTCGTGCAATTTTTTTTTTTTGCAGGAGATCATGACAAGCACAGTGACTGACATGCCTGAGAGCGAGACCGCTGACACCAGCTACGTTGGCGAGACATCCAGCCGGCGATCCACTAGCGAGGTAAAGCCACGAGTCCATTATCATATCATACCAAAGTCTTTTAGTTTAACAAATGGAGTTACTCTGTAAAGTAATAATTGCAGAATGACATCTCACGAATTGATGTCAAATTAAAAACAATTTGAAATCAAAACATTTTATTTGATGGTATAATAAAATTGTCAAGTGGTCGTTACAAAAAAACATATCACAGGCCACAGGTTTTACTAGGTGGTTTAAAAACTTTGACAGTAGACATCGGGCCGATCGTCTCGAAACCCTCACGACAAGATGAAGAAAAAATAATTTAGTCAAGTTTAGAGACGTTGGGTTTAAAAACGCTGTAACTTACACTTAACGTACTTCATTTTCATTTCACAGGCTGACAGCGAAGGTCTGAGCGCCCACCTGGCACACGCAGATCTGGCTCCTCCACCAGCTCACTCGCTCAAGCACGAGATCCAGCACTCGCAGCCTGTAAGTAACTTTCTTGTTACATCTAGTTACATCGTCAAAATTGAATCTATGTTTGATCCAAGTTATTTGACAATCGATACGATAGTGGTAGTGGTAGTTTATATAGTATGCAATTAATTGGTATAAAAAATACCTGAGTTAGTATACTTATGCATACATACATACAATACTTTGTACCTAAACAAATAAAAAATAAATCATTTATTTTTAGACAAAAGACGGCAGTAATATTTTGCGCGTGCGTTGATGTCTTTTGTATGAAAATGCAGGCGACCTGTATAAGACATCAACGCGCTCAATAGCGTAAATCTTTACATCCACACAAAAAATCCCTACATTTCTGACCTCTTATAATCTAAATTCCAGGGCTACACCCTCCGCTCATCTAGCAGCAACGGCAGCGGTGGCGCTGGCGCCTTATACCCGGCCCTCTGCGTCGGTGGCGCCGCTTTAGCCGCCGCGGCGTGCGTCGCGCTGGCCGTCGCCCGCCGCCGCGACCGCGCCCCTGCCGCGCAGGGCTTCGTCCAGGTATACACCACTTCTGTCATACCTAAGATTCCTTGGTCACTCTTTTTATACTCTAGAGACAGAAGCTATGGGGCATTGTCCAGGAGGAAAGGTACCTACGCAGGTATACATACACTTCTTCTGTTCGTTGACTTGTAAAAGCCATTTGGTAGAAGAAGATCTAACCATAGATTCTTGGTGACTCTTGTTATAATCTCAAGTGAGGAGCGAGGCTGTCAATTTTCCTGGAAGATAAGTCTGGACTCAGATCCTTATGTGGCGAATTTACGTGAGACGTGAGTATGGAACTAAGTTTAAGAACTGAGTAGAACAACATCTTGAAAAATAACGATCTTTAGAGCTCCAAATTGTTGCAGCTGATTCACCCAGAAGGGAAGGTAAAATTCTTTGATCTTCGTAGTTTTTATTACAGTTAGTTGTCCCCTTGCTTCGACGCCCTACCACAAGCACGATCATGGCACAGACGCTCAGTTTCATTAGTGCACGTATTTTTAAACAAAACCATATTTTTTTGAAGACGAAACAACTTAATTTATTCTGCATATTTTAGTCAAATCTATTTCTGACTAACATTGTCACTTACCTTCACCTATTCCAAAAAACAAGTTCTCACTCAAGAGCACCACTATTCAGAAACGTATCTCTACCATTACAGCATCCATTTCACAAAACTCAGAATTCAAGCCAATACAAGCAGCATAAAAACGAACTGCCTCATTTTATTCTTGCAACTCCTGCATGAGCGTTTTTGGATTTCTGAACTAACTGGGCTTGTTCTGAACTTAACTGAGACCATCCCCACCCGCGCAGGTAGATTCTGAGCGGCCTTTAAGTCCAATCCTGTCCATATGCGTCTTCCAATCGTCCTCATGTCAAGCGGCTTTGGGCTCCATGTCCTCAAAATGCTCTAGTGGCATTGGACAGCGTCAGGACTCCAAACAGGTAGCATTCTAGTTCCTACATCATCACTGGTTAGGAGGAGCATATCACTGTTAGGAACTAGCGTCATTAATGTTCATTAAAAATTGCTTAGCTTATGCTGTCTACGGGGATGTATAGGGTATACAAAATTCTAAAATGAAAGGCAAAAATCACAAGTGAATAAATTATAGAAAGCACTGCAATAAGGAAAAGTTGAGAATAAGAAGTCAGCGAAATTGCTTCAGCGTTTGTTTGCCGTTTCATGTCTTTACGATTTGTACTTATATTTTTTGCCACGAGAGTCCAGTACAGAGCAATGTAATTTTCCGCAGGTTGAGCAGACCGGCGCCGTGGCTCCCACTCCGGAAGAACGACACGTGGCCAACATGCAGATCAATGGCTACGAGAATCCCACCTACAAATACTTCGAGGTCAAGGAGTAAACTGGTCCTCCAGCCCTCCCGCCAGACCAGACCGTCCTCGGCATGACAACGTCGGACGATTGTTTCCGTTCCCTTTTGCGCCACTCTTGAAACTTCCAAACCTTTTGACAGCTTATCTGATGATTTGAGACTTCAACAGCACTTGGTTCAAGATTGAAATTCATTTAACTGCCTCCGTGGTCTAGTGGTCTGAGCCATGGGCTCACGATCCGGAGGTCCTGGGTTCGATTCCCAGGGTGGGAACACAAAGTTGATATTTGTCTATTTATCACTTTGTGAGATTTTCCCCAGTTTGGTTATGACAATGCAGGCTGAATCCACCTGATTGTCTGGAAGAAAACGGATGCCGTGCTTCGGAGGGTACGTTAAGCCGCCGGTCCCGGCCACTGTTTCTAATAGTGGTCGTTACTGGTCGATGTTGCTCCACGTCCGTAGGAACTACCTTAAAAACCCTACACGTTACCCCGGGCGGTGCTAAGAGTGCAACAAAAACCGGCTGCTGCACCTGACCTTTGGACCTCGCAGCAAATAATGCCATACGATAAATGAATAAATAATTTGGTAATGAGAGTCTCGATACCAACAAGTCGTATGATTATACTAATTACCAAATGGCAGTTCCGAGTGCGATTTGCGATGATGATGACGCTGACTATTATGTTATAGCAGAGACTGTGGTGTCAGGGTTTCATCTGAAGGCAATGCACTGAACTGCATCTAACCAAGTAGGTTATGTATAGTATATCCGGACAGGCGAGATGTAGAAGGTATAGGTCGAACTTCGAAGGTGCCAAAAGGGAACACAACTCTTTCCAATTCTTTGTGATGTGTGTTAGATGCCCCGTAGTCAGGGTGTTTTTGTACCCTACACCTGATGTATCTATGTCCCCTAATGAATTCTTTATGGAATGAATGTGTGTGTACCTACGTATCTATTATACGTATATTATTGATATTATTTGGATCGCAGCCAGGCCTGGTGGGAGGCCACACTATGTTAATATTTATTTCAAAAGCTTGTGTGATTAGTGAAATACGACATACATCATTTTGTTTGCGATATTTCGCAGTCAGTCAACAATACTTCGTCTGAGATTAGAAGTGATATGGTTTTATAGTTTTGTTATTTTTTGCACCAAAATATTTATTGTTTGTTTAAGGATAGACATAAGTTTTTGTCTAGTGTCCTAGAAGTCATAAGTGTCACCTTGTAGTCGAGATTTTTAAATTAAGTTTTCGAGGCCGCCACTCGGCTGATAGCGTCGAATGAACGTTCATTGGAAGTTTCAAGGCATTTCCTTCGGTTAAGACATTTCATCAATGATCTCAGTTAATTTATATGTTTAGTTGTATTATCTCACGTTGTACATTCGGCGCTATGAGTCGGGTCGGTGGAACAAACGTCCATGGTACGCTGTGTATATAGGCTCCGCGTACAAATTTGAACCTAAATTACTTACTCTAAAGCCCGCTTTCCTTTACTTTTCTAACGTAGGTAGAACATAACGTGAATTTTATGTAATAAAATGCGAAAATATATTTTAATAATTAATGTGTACTTAGCAAAGGGACGGGCGGCAAAGCCGGCGCGCGGGTGGACGCTACATATTCCTCTAGCATTCTTCTAGTCACTATAATGCTATCTATGCCTGTACTGAGAGGTACAAATACCGCAAAAACGATATGTATATTTTTTGTGATCGTACTGTACTGTATGGATAGTAACCCTGTCTCTTTCACTCCTCTAGGAAATGTACTTTTCTGTCCGTTCGCCCGCGGGACAATACTAATCGCTCCCGATGTGAAAGAGCGCCGTGTACTCAATGTGTGTTTCTAAATTTTCACACTTTTTAATAAAAGCAACCCTAACTGAAGTGACATAGCGCTTTCTTTAATCTAGTCAGGAATAATTGTTCTGGTAACTTTGGCGACGGTTGTGTGCACACCTTGGGTACCCGGTCACGGCGAAGCAAATAAGCTTAGTAAGTGAGTGTATGTACGGTTATTATATAAGTAGATGTACAAAAAGTAATACATTATATAGATGTTTTAGCGTCAGATACATAGATATAAAGCAAAATATAATTATATATCGCATTCGTCCGTAAATTAAGGGCTTACGCTCGTGTCTATCCCACGTACCACCTTAATGTTACGCCGTAGTTAAGATGTAATTCTGCCTCAGTATTATATACTTAAGCTTATTTGTTACATAAGCTAATTTATATACACTATTTCTATTTGTTTACGGGTGTAGTGGCGTTACTACTTAAAGGAAGTCATATCAGATGCGTCACGGCGCTCTTTGTTCCCCTGTTTTGTTGCGATGCCGTCGGAAAACAACACTTTGAAGATATGTAAAGCGTACGATAGATGGAGTTAGTAGTTCAGTTGGTCTTGTGACACGGTAGAGGACGCACGCACCGCATCGCAGCAAAAGAGGCGTGAGTAGGCGCCCGCCCGTGGCTTGTCGTACGGCATTTACGTAAGTTACTCACTGTGTATAACGTAAGTTTAATCCCGCATCAACTAACCGCTATGTATTTTTACTAACGGATAATACCAAGCCGACCATTTATTTTTTTAACAAACTTTTTGCTCAAAACAGCTCTCACTCGTCGGTTTTTGGAAAATGTATTTTTCATAATCCGATTCAAGTTTCCTTATCATAACCTATTCGTGTTTTGTCAGTAACTTTCGGTGTTTGTAGAAAAACCCTGGTTTCTGTACCATTCCCGATCACTGTTTCACGTATTTTAATAAGTAACTACCTTAAATAATAAATGGTTTGATGATTTTTGTGTTTACTGTGCTGCATATTTCATTGTGAGTTCGAAGTTCAAATTGAATCAATAAATAGAAATTTAAATATTGGCGTTATTAATGGCGTTTTCGCTACAGATCCCTTTCCTTTCCAGCTTCCAGGAAAATAAATGCTACATCTCACCATGGCGCTCAAGGATATTAAGTATTTTCTACACTAACTCATTTGGTAGAGCAGTGGCGAGGATCGCCAGTATAGTGGCTTCATATTCTAATTCCATAGAGTTTTTACAGAAAAATTTAACGTCAAGATGATCCAACAATATAAGAGAACCAAATTGCAAATTAATAAAAAGGATTAGATTTCAAAATAATAGGGTCCGAAACGTTGGGATAATCTAAATAAATAAAACACAACGTTACAGTTGTGCAAACCTCAGATTGTAGATCTGTACCTTATAGAGGGTTTTAGTACGAAGATATTTATTTTTTGATTTGAATAGCTTATGACTTGCAGATTACGTAGGGATAAATATGCATACGTAACTCAAAACCCTCCATAAGGTAGGTAACATTGCACATGGAACGTCACAAATGATCTTTGCGAGAAGTGTTAATAATCATAATCAATGTTATAATGGTCTGCCGAAATATGCCGTAAGAGATTTAAAATGTAATTTGTATAATTTTAATAAATAAATATATTATTTGAATGTAATTTCATGTAGGTACTTAGATAAAAGGCTGCGTGGTCAGTAACATCCTCATGGCCACCATTCTAAAGAATCAAAAAAAGTATTTTATTCAATGCCAAAAAGAGCAGTAGGTAGATTTGTCCGCCATGCTGGTGAATAAACTAATTATAAGTTACCCAAGATTTTCTTAAAACACAACCGTATGGTACCGTGTATATTATATTCCTCTATGGTACCGTACATAATCGTAGCAGACTGGGGAATTGGTACAAAAGTAAGTAGCAAGATGGAGTTGTACCGTGGTTGTAGCCTAAATATTTTCACTCGGTTTAGTTTTTCTCACCCTTGAAGCTTTTGGTGGACATAGCACAGTACAACAAATGCCGCGCCATCTCTATCACGACTATGGAACTAATTTAACACGTTTAGTGCCGCAAACTGGTCGGCAAGCACCACGCCACCTTATGAAAACCTTACCATCAAATTCCCACCATACCGTACAGATGCCGCTAGCTACCAGAGATTGGATTATCCAAGTTCATTCATGAGTAAAATATGTGCCTTTATTATTCTTTGTTAGGATAATATTCTGCGTGTTATTTTACGCTTTATCATTTATCCATACAGCTTTACTCCATAACATTATGGATGTGTTACAGTATATGAGAATAAAATATACAACGAAATTTTTCGTTCACTGGCTTGTGTAAACTATGAAACTGAACAACTTTCTCTATGGAAATCTATCACCATCATAGTCCGAAATATGAAAAACCGTTGTGCTTTCATACAAAATACCTCAAGCAGCTGACATGACAGCCTTTGTATGGGAAGTTCGGATTATTTTTTTTCATACCTTCCATGAATTTCGACCTACTTACGACTAGGTATGTTCTGTTTCATTTTTATTTTCTCATCGATGAATGAATATTTTCGTTGTATAATATTGTAAGATACCTACCTATTAGACCTCCAGAAGGCCAAAAAAGTGAAAGAGTAGAGGAAGGCCGCTCTTGATTGATAGCAGTCGTGTTGAGAGGCTCCGGTTGTGAGCTCCGAATACGCGTAGGAAGGAATACGCAGTTATATCACCTTGTCGCATTTTATACATTTATGCTAGTTTGTATTTTAATAACCTAGGATTCTTTACTAGGTTTTATGTCACATGTTTTTTTATTACTTGTGGTAATACCACCTTAGTTTGGCTGAACGAAGACAGTCAACGTTTAAATTTCAAGGATGATGAAACAAAGCAAACAAAATGCCTTACAAGTACTATCTGAATAAAGAGATACTTTATATGAACAAGCTTTATAACAAGTAACCAGGAACCATTATTACCTCAATGCATTGCAGACATGTCTATAAGACACTCTTAAGTCGAGATGATGCCGGAATTCAATGCCACTAACTCCTTTAAGTTACTATTAGCTGCAATACAAACAGTGAGCCCGGCTAAGGGCAGGCTAAAGGGTATTATTTACGCTCGTAAACGCCGAACGAAGGTTGCCCCTAGTCGCCCCAGTCGCCCCCATGGCGCTTTGACATGGGCCCCAACACGGGACAACGTTAAAAATCCAACTGATTACTACCCTGTACACATTATGTTTGCAAATATAGGTCGTATAGGTAGATAGGTGGTACAAATTGTGTGACAAAGCAAAATTAAGAATTCTTTGTCATATTTACCAACACCCTTTTTAAGGAAAATATATTGTTTCCTTTCTAATGTGCTGATCTTTGGAAAGCATTTTTTACCTCCTGAACACATACCTTCCCCTTTTGTGGTGGGAGGATTTTTGTCTTTCAGTTGCATGCAACTTGAATAAGTTCTAATGAGTATGTCAGGCCAGGCCAGGTTTAGTGTCTTTTAAAGTGATAATTACACAAACCATTAACAGAGGCCTAGGTATTAAGCGATTCACAACCTCTGACATCGGTTTATTGACTTGTAAACCTATCATACAAATGCATGCTTTTCGATTGTCACTGAAATTTAAAAAAGTGAGAAACTTATACAGTAATTTATCGTTCATAGTAAGTGGATTCGCAGCCATCAGCTGATAACTAATAAAAAAATTAGTCACGCGAGAAAGTCAGCCGTTGTAGCCGTCCTACCTACATACCACAGTGTATTGTAGTTAATAGTTATACATAACAGTATAGGCAGCGTTCTTGCTTACGTTCGCTATGCTATGGTCGTGTCGTGGTACGATATAGACGCTTTGCTCTAGGTGACAAAGTAATCATTCTAACAAAGGATTAGTTACAAAAACAAAGTTTTATGCGGGACTGGGCTGGATAAAAACATAGAATGTACCAGCTGCTGATTTTTCGGCATAACGTCATGATGATGATGTGGATTCCAGAGTTTCAGGTCATTGTAGTTCAAGCGACTGATTGAACCCTATCTAGTACTTACCCCTCAAAATTTGTAAAACATAGAGAAAACGGCTTCTAAAAGTTATTCTTTATTGTTCTGCCTACCCCGTAATTAAAATCATACTTTCTACAGTACAGGTATGAACTAATTATGTAAAATTATTGCGAATGTTTAAAAACTTATAGGTTTAATCTACAGGTCATTTCAATTCTAGTCAAACTAAACTCATCAAAACTTTAAGTTAGATAACTACAGCTGTATGAAGCAAAAAAAAAGCTTTTACACGAGCGAATTGTCGCTACACAGAATCATCTCTACAACCGCTCAATGGGGAAATCTGCTACAATAACTCTTTGTGTGTTGTAATACGGCTTCATTTGCTTTGTTTCATGTTAAAGTAATTTTAAGAGGTAACGCCGTTAAAAATTTGCTTCAGTTTCGATAACTCACTTCTGCTTTCAAATAAGGATTCAACTAATTCATTAATATGAAAACTAAAAACTCGATTCGGACGAAAATAGACTCTACAAGCTCTTTAGTTCTCCTGCTAGATTCCGCTGCAATCCTCGACTTAGTATCTTTTATTTTAAGGTTCACTTTCGTTTGAGGATCAGTTACATTCACCGCTCTTTCGTATGGATGTGTTTTCATTTCGTGTGTGTGCGTGTGTGTTCATTTCAGACGGCTGACTGCATGTTCGCGATAACTTGTATGGTTTTGATGCAAAATGTTTTAAATTTATTAAATCGCGTAATCGTTTAAACGAATTTATTCAACACTTGTAATATTAAAAAAAGGTGTATTTATTAATGTACCTAATTGGCGCCGCCGCCGTGTTAAAATAATCGATGATTATAATCGAAATAACATGTCAATTAGGTTAAACAAACGTTTTCATCAAGAACATTATTTATGGAAATAGTTTCATTATAAAATAGACTTTCTAATAAAAATAAATTAAAACTAATTGTTTATTTGATAATGGTAAGATAGACTAAGGCTCGTATTTATAAAGCAAACTCAAGATTGAGAGCAATATTAATTATGGATTTTACAGATCATTTTGTACTGTAATGACATTTCTGATACGGACTCAAACTCGCTGTCACTCTTGAGAGCTGATTATAAATACGGGCCTAAAACATAATAAGTATTACGGCCATCTTATGTGTACAAACAGTTTTTCTAACCGCGTTTGGGCTTATAGGTATAGTAACTAACGATTTTTGAAATAAGAAGAAGAAAAAAAGAAGAAATTTCTTTGAGATCACTTGGTTAACCAGAAGAAATTTCTTTGTAGAAATAAGCTGCATTAGTTACTTCGTTTTTTTGTGAAAAATATATATTCTTGTTTGTTACATTTAAGCAATTTTCAAATAGTGACACCAAACACACAGCACTGTTCTGACGAAATGGTATCGAAGCCAATTTAACTGCTGACCTACCAAACAACCTTAATCACTAATAACAATAAGCGAATACCGTGCCCATTAACAGAATCAATTTATTTCATCCATTAAATCACATATCGCCGTACTTTAACCTTCACCAGATTATCAAGACCTTCCTGTCCCCTCCCTGATTCACCATTAGCCTACGAATCGCGGGATTTGTATACAATTTGAGGGATAAAATTAGAGTGGTCGACAGTAAAACTACCCCAGGTTTTGCCCTATGGTAAGGACAATGCACCATGCAAGGGGCTTCTACCCTCTTCTCTAAGATTAAGGGGTGCCACCATGGGAGGAAATGGTGGTCCGAATCACTTGTTTGCTATATTGTAGTGTATATCCGTGGTGATTTGGAAAATTGCGTAGCTATATTATGTTTAATTACAATAATAAAAATAATGTCTGACATTAAAACTGGCTAATTACAAGTAGCCAAGAATATACCAACAGTCAAATTCAAAAGCTTAACATGCAGGATTTCTTTGATGACATTTATAAAATAATTCTAATATCTTTGAGTTTTCCATATGAGGTTGTTTAATGTTTCGACTTGAAAGATTTTTCCGCAGGGAAATTTCAGATCATACCTTGTCTATCTTGATACCAAAATTTTACTACTAAATTATAATTTTTTTTTGGATAATATTTTATCAAAGAAATAATTATGTCATATTTCGAATATAAATTCCTTGTGCAATTGACGTTTAGGTTCATATAAATATTTTAGATAAATAAGATTCAAAATTGAACCAACTTTACTCCAATACATAGGTCTGCTAATGAATATTCTTTTGTTTCAACGCTCGATATAATAGTGATGTAATTTTTGTAGAACATAATTGATTCAGTTTGCTTTATTGCAGTCATAATGTGAACTATTCATAATCCAGTTCCGTGAGAAAAAGTTCTTGTATGCGGTTATTGATTTGTTTCCTTTTATATTTTAATAGTTCATAATCAAATTCCACACATAATAACACTTAAAATATATACTTAAAACGTATTACCAAAAGGTATTGCGACCTTTGTTCCTTGGAAAAAGTTGTTCAGTTTCATGGGCAGATTCATAATTGCCTATCCTCAGGGTGCTATACCCATTCCGTATCGAAGATCTGTTGGAATTAGAATATTTCTTTTCAGAAATGAGCTGCACTAGTTACATAGTTATCGTTTTTTTTTTCTGTAAACAAAACCCTTTTCTATGTCATAGCTGGGGTCATACGCTCAACATCCTAGGGTTATTGCATAATAATAATTTACTTGTAACCATAATAATTATTCCGTTTGACATGTTTTGATAAATTGATAATAATTTCAATGTTACATTTTATTGAGTATTTTGACTATTTGGTTTAGCTAATTTTAAACTATGATATTGATCTTGTATGACACTGAACTAATGAATTATTTGACATTTGAAGTCATAGGTATCATAATAAAGTGGAAATAAAATTTGTATCTATCTAACATAACATATTAGAATAAGAAGACAAACTACTACTAACATAATATGGAACTCTGTTTTCTGAAATAAATATTTTAAATTTGAATTAATAATAATGACAAATGATTTAAACATCATAGAAGGTGAATTGTTTTATAGATGTATCATACAACTTGTATGCCTTAGCTATCTTAAAAAAAAAACGCCAGGTAGTTAATAATTGTCTACCCATCGCAAGAAAAGGGTGTTTGTTGTTATACTAGTTGGGTGCCTTTGTCCGCGGCACTGGCACAATAGCGAACTCACTCCATTACCACCATTACATAGCTTTAAGGTTTTTAAAGCCATTTCGGGGTTGTTTAGCTGCATTTAAAGGTAACTTCAGTTTGTATCGAAGTAGGAATAATTTTGATCAGATTTATATTTATGTATATTTATTTATTACACCTCAAAAATTTGAATTAAGTAAAGACGGTGATGAAACCATGATTCAAAATTTAAGTATTTTTATTATAATTTTATTTCATTAATTATCTAATTTGTAGATGTTAAGTTGAGAACCTAACCTAACATATTATACCTACCTGTAATGTTAAACTATGAATGTCATGTTATGTAGGGGCATGTACGTACCCTGAAATAAAGAAAATTTTATTTTATTATTTATATTCAAGACTCAATTATTCATGTAAGCACAATCTTATTCAGGTCTAGGTGGCAATTTTGTATGGGAAAGTATTTTTTTCTATTTTCTGGTAAAAGTTGTTCAGTTTCGTTGAATAAGCAACCCCTTTCAGTTTTCGGTACGCTGTTCCTTAGGCCAGTATTTATAATCAGCTCTCAAGAGTGACAGCCAGTTTGAGTTCGTATCAGAAATGTCATTCCAGTGCAAAATTACCTGTCAAATCTTCACTCAATATTGCTCTCAATCTTGAGATCGCTTTATAAATACGAGCCTTACACCCGTGTTAGGTACACAAACACAACTTACTGGCACCTACTGAGTTATTTCTTTGTGGTGATGCTCCAGTTTCGTTATGAGATTAGTCACTCGCTCATTATTGTCACTGTTGACTCAGTGATGCTTTACTACTTATGAACCCACGGACACTACTACTTACTTACTTATAAATCCTTTATTGTAGTATTGTAAATTCTCTTCACTTCACATTAAATTTGCATAAGCAGATAAATTATGACTTCTGTTATGGTCTGCTGTTAGAAACTTCTTTAATTTAATCTAAATTTATTTGACAATTAACTAGGTAGGCATATGTAAGTACTTAAGGCCTACAAATATTCGTTGAGGATTTAGTACTTAGTAACAAATGCATTTAACATCCTACTTATTTAGCTAATTATCCAATAATTGTCATACATAATATAGAGTTTTTTTGTTTGTACTAGAGGTCTTCATTTGTACTAGAGGTATTAATATAATGTATTGATTCATCCTAAAGGTATCTTAATTTGTTTCTCAAAGGTGTCCAATTATTTTAGTTACCTATGATGACCTAATTTTCAGCTCACCTATTTAGTGTTTTCTTAAAAAAAAAACAAATATAAAATCTACGTTTTTTAGCGATCAAAATAACGAAAACGGTCATTAATATATTTTTAACAATCACCTCAGAGAGAACATCGAGGTCAAGGCAACACCAACCTAAATGCACATAGGTAGCTGTACATAATAGCATGATTTCAATAAGTATAATAAATACACCACGTGTCAGAAAACGTGTTCAAGTGAAGATAAAAATTGACACTTCGATTAAAAGGTTGTTCAGTTTTATGGACACTGAACAATTTTAATACATAAGTAAAACTGAAGAACTTCTAACGTTACTTATGTAACTAGCATGTAGGAAATATAGTAGGTAAGTAAAATAAATGATAACTAGATCTTCTGTTTTCATAACTTTTCCTCATTTTCTCTGTACTTAAATACCATGAAATTCCCTGCTTACAAAAATAAGTTAGTAGGTGTGTAATGATACACTTATTACCTATCAAGTTATTGGGAAAGTACCTAACCTACTTAGTTTTTTATCAAGAGTAGTTATTAATTAAAGCTACATAAAATATTTTTCATCCCATCTATTCAAAAACTACGACTTTAATCGCATATAAGTGCGCCTAAAGTTGATGCTTCTAAGCGACATAGGTACTTTTACTCTACTCTTTGCTAGAGACTGCCCCAGCCGGGTAAAAATGAGATTTTAATCCTCTTTATGAAAATAAGTGCGATTAAAAGAACTTTTAATCGCACTTTTTGAATTTGGAACATCTTTATTTTTTTTCTTGATTTGGCATGACGCGGAACGAAAACAAAATAGTTAGATGTCGAATAAAAATTATGGTATGAATAAACACTGGCTGGTTAGACTGCGCCACGGCTGATTAATAAAAAAAGAAACAAATTGAAAATGCACGAACTACGGCACGTAGGCAGCAAGGTTTTATAGGGAGCCCGTGTTTTCGACTCTTTTTACGAATTATGAAATAATTCTTCTAGCAGTGAAAGTACCTATAACATTCTTATTCTATAATATTTACAGCTGCAAGTGTTAGTTAGGCGCCTTTTTTTCTCATAGATGGGGATGAAAAGTAGAGTGTATCACTCGGGAGCAAAAATATTTTTGGCTCGGGCGACGTACTTTGAATCCCTCGCTACGTTCAGGATTCTACTTTAGAATCCCTCGCTACGCTCGGGATTCTACTCTAGAATCCTTCACTTCGCTCTGGATTCAAAAAAGCGCCCTCGCCTTAAAAATATTATTTTACTCCCACGTAATAAAATCTACTATTACACACCTCTGCATTATTATATCAACATAATGTATCAAGGAACTTGCGTTTAAAGCAAGAAAATAATCCCAAGGGATTTAAAGTTGTATGGAAATCCTTAATAGCCCAAGGGTTATTATGTGATTTGAATTTGGAATGTCATGTGAACTACTAAGAAAATAATTTTCAGAAAAAAAAAATATGGCTGTGTGTGTATTAAAACTGTTGCCACACTCGCCTTCTGCGCCTCCCGGCGAGTGTAAAAAGGCTGTATGACTAGTTATCTGTATGTGCTCTTTGCTTTGTATAAAAAAAAGAAACTAAAGCGGTTTGATTTTGCAAAAGTTTTTCTCTCATTGATTATTACTTCCATTTCGTAAATTGTCGAGTGAAATTAATATTTTGACTCCAGAAGACATTGTGACTAGTATTTTATCGTATTTTGTTATTTATGTTGAATATGTTAAATACGATCAATTCGTTTTTTGGAAAAATACGTAGGTAGTGGATTGTGAACGTGAAGTGTAGTTCAGTGAGTGTGAATTGACTTTCGGATCTGTTGCTTCTGGTATGTTTTCAATATTTATTTATGTATCAATATTACATGATTAGGTATATTTCTGAGCTTTATTATCTTACAGACGCCTGCCACCGTCTAAGTAATCTGTGCAGTAGGTGTGTAAAATATAGTATGCTCCTCGGGAATAAATGTGTCTTCGCCTTGGGCAGACTTGAATCCCTCGCTACATTCAGGATTCTTGTCATAATTCCCTCGCTTCGCTCAGGAATTAAAGATTTAATTCCCTCGCTGCGCTCGGGAATTAATCCTAGAATCCTTCATTCCGCTCAGGATTCAATATGCTGCCCGTGACGTTAGACACTGCTTTATTCCCTCGTTGCCTAATATACTATAAGCATGACATCATCTTTATAAATAACCCACACTCGCTGTGTCTGTCTTCGCAAACGTAATTAAAGTTTAAAACCATTTTTTTTTACAATGAAATTAATTAATTAATTAAGACACGACTTACTACTAAAAACAAAAATAAAAATAAACATAAATTATAACTACATATATATAATATAGTATAAATTATAACTAAAGCCAAATCTGTAGATGTATGGAAATCGGAATGTATCGTATAGTGTATCTTTCTTTTTCCTAAGGTTCTTGGCGGCCGACTTTCTCGAGCTCACGGCTTATGTAAGCGACCGGCCGTTATAGCTGTTACTGGTGCTGCGGCTCTACTTGCTACCACATTTGCAGCTGGTACATTATTTCGATTGGGAATAGGAATGAGGATCAGGTAATATAGGTAGGTATCTTTATGTTGTTTTTGTTGTCATATTCTATACAAATCAGAGTTATTCCGGAGATAGTGCAAAAAAAGAAAGAGGATTGGATAGAAAAATCCTAACAAAAAACTGAAAAAAAAAAACTTTCTTATGGAAAATGAAGTATTTTTTTTTTACTTCCCTGAAAAAATTGCTATCAAAGTAGTTTAGTTTCGCTGTTTGAGAAATCCCTCTGAGACTCTAGGTACACTGTCCAATATGATTCCAAAATATCTTGTTTTTTACGGTAGAAAGAAACTCAATCCTAGTTGGATTTTAAATTCCTTGTTTCACTTGTATAAGATGTAATATCATCTATTTGAACATTTCTAACGATGAGACTTTAGTAATTAATCGATAAGTGCGGAATGTTGTTGATCAACGTAAACGATGTTTTGATGACTTTGTTGGTTGCATTCCTACTTATGTAGGCTATTTGTATCATTTACAATTCGATGTACATCGCGGAGTCTATTAGAAAATATGATATCAGAATTATTGACTTGCTTATCAGTAACTCAATGTCCAACGAATAGTGAAATTTGGTAAATAGGCCTCTGATGGGTCCGTAAGACAAATAAATCCCAATTATAAAGATCGGGTATGAGAGGGAAGAACCATTTAAACTTGGAAAGCGATTTGACCACAGGGTTTCATCCGTTGCAGTCGAAACAGGATACTAATTACTAATATTAATATCACAGGAGTTTAGACCGCTTCCATGCTCGACTGGGAGCGATAGAAAAACATATAATGTGCCAGCTGCCTCTCTTCCCAAGCGTGCTGTAGAAGTCAGCTAAAGGATTCGAGGGTTATAACACGGAGCACGTGTCCCCCCTAGAACGGTGTTTTTTTTTGTACTGTAGAGGTTCCATCACAGTACATACTTAGAAGCACACTCCATAATTGTGCCCCCCCCAGCTAGTATAGTATTATATTACTGTGCCCAGACATACTTGTGCCCCCTCCCCCCCCCCCCCCCCCAGAAAAAAATCCTGGATCCGCACTTGATGATCCATCTTGTCTGAAGGTTCATCCGACACACCAACACCGCACCGACAGCAATGAACGGCTCGTTTCTCACCTCGTGTTTGTTTTGTTAATGCCGTATCCAGTTGTATCCATATTTATGAGCTCGGCCTATTGATTCTGATACTTACACTACACTACACAAACCAACTAGTAAACGAGTGATTGGTATAAACGAGGTTTGGATAAAGGAGAGAAAGGATTTACTAGGATTTATTGGTTTCTTTTTGAGGTATTCAGGTGTCCAAAAAGGCGTGGATGAAACTGATAGGGAAGAATCTACTTACTCGTGAAACTGAACAACTTTTCTTCTAAATATGAATAAAGGATTTGAACCTCCTATACACAAGCGTAATATTTTGAAAAAATGTTAGGTACTAAAAAATGTTTTTCAGTTTCATGCGTAGATTCTTCTCTATCAGTATTATCAATGACTTATTGGATCCTGGTATAGCCTGCCTGGCTAACGGTTAAACTTCTACAACTTTTAGTAAACACCAATTTTTAATAGAATATTTGATCGAGCCAAATATTTATGAATGTAACTACTTACGAATAACTTCATTATAAAATCTATCTAAGATATTTGACAAAGATATTTAATAGTATAAAAAATATTTGATACAGAATTTATCATCATGTGTTTTAGGAAAATTGTTTGGTTCAACATACTTTTTTTACACCTGTTTTCTTTTTCAAAGTTTCAAACTAATTTCCATAATTTATGAATCATATTTGAACGAAGTGCACTTCAAATTATTATATTTTCAATTCTAATGACCTCTAATATCACTAAGGTAAACTAGTGTATGATGGTCTCATGGAAAGATTTTGAATGCGGAAGAGATTTTTAATGAGGTCCGGTCCGATAGTACTGGACATTATTTAACTATTTATGTTGTGAGTTTTCTGACGTTATGTTATTTTATGAGTAGAAACTTAATAGCTCCAAATCTTTAGTGTAGTTTTTGTCTATTTCAGTAAAATTTTGGGAAAGTTGACGAATAGACTACGTCAGGTGGCCAGGCACAGTGCGTTTGCCCTAACAATCTGTAAGTACTAATTTTGCTTGATTCCCTCAGTTTTCTTCTTGAGGATTGATAATTTATGTTATTTTCCATTTGTTGGTGACAATGGTGACCCAATTTCCTTAGATTTTTTGCACTCACAGTGCTATATTATTTCTAAATAAAATTAGAAATAACAAATCAAAAATCCACTTGGCGAGTAATAAATAGCAGATCAATGATTTCACCGCTTAAAGCAAATCTACCGTAGCTTAGTTGGTTAAGAGCGTTGGACCGGTTTTCCAAAGACGCGGGTTAAAATCCTGTCGGCGGATGATTGATTTGTTATTTCTAATATTATTTGGTGCCCCAATGAACTATTGTGAAGTGTGTAGAATTTATTGTACCTATTTCAATATAGTTTTAAGGTAGGTAGTGTAATATTTTTTCGTAACGATTTTCCATTTTCTGATTATAATTCCTGGAATTTTGAAGGAGGTGGAAAGAAACGACACATTAATTTTAATTAAATATTTATTTAATGATCATCTCTTAGCTTAAGACAGGAAACATTTAGAAAATAGTAGCTAATCACATAATAAAATTATGATAACATTTACAGACCTTTATATTTATTTATTTATCAAACAGATACATCATCGAGCCCCAACTTAGTGAAATACAACCTGAATTTTGAAATACTGAAAGCTACAGACATACTTATTAAAATAAAGTTTGCATTACATAACAGCCCTCGAAGGAAATTGCTTATACAAAATGCCTGAAGGAACACAAATTTAAGCTAAGCATAACAAACTTGACGCATAGATAAGTAGGTAGTATCGATTCTTATGCGCACAAAATCACTAAATCTTGACTAAAATAGTCACCTCTCATTGTCAATCCTGAGAGAACAGCAAGGGACGTCAACAGTTTTGGTTAAGATTTAGTTAAGCCATGCTCTCCACGAATCGATAGCAATAGTTCACTCCTTCTGACATCGTGCATTTTTTTATAGAGATCACTATTAGTAAGGTTGTAAACAGATTATAAACAGCTTAATACTAAAAAAACCCTATTAAATTACAAAGGGCGTAATGAGGTTCGTAATGAATTCAGAGAATAATCTGTTTAAAACCCAACATTGTTTTATAAAATCTGCTTTCCCAGTCACACAATACAAAAATTAATAATACTTGTTTCCCTAAATTCAATACAAAGACTTATCGCCATTAACTAAGCACTAAAACGAGGGCTGTAAATGACCAACAATCAGGTTTATCAGAAAACAAATGCAATTTAACTTGAGCTCTCGAATTGTACAATACGACTAGGTTTAAAATGAACGTAGCGAAAAAAGGAACTAATGCTACCAACTTATTAATGTCGTAGGATGATTTGATTATTCGTTTTTTTGCAAAAACCCTAGGGATAGTACAAAAACACGGATAATCAGACAATGGTCAAAATATTTCTCAATCTTACTGTTAAAAGATAGTTTATGCAAAAAAACGAGTGCTTCTGATTGATCTAGGTACTCCGATCGACCAATCAGAGTTCTTATTTCATAATAGCTGACGTTTCGTCAACCTTTGTCTAATTATCTGTGTTTTCGAAATAAACCTAGGATTTTCGCGAAAATTCGAATTAACAAATCATCCTATGACATTACCAACGACATTTTTAAGTTTTCTCTACATGCAGCGCCACCACAACGTGCATTTAGAACCGTGTCGTACTTATTCCGATTGCTCAATGAAATTGTTACGCGTTTTGTTACGACATTTCATTCATTTTTTAACTCAAAACGCGTAACGAGATGCAGCACAATCTTCCTCTAGCTCTTTGGTAACGCGAGAGACAAGGATGGGAGTATACAGAGGCTCGACAAGGAAATACCGGGTGTGAGGGGCAGCTTTCCGCAAACTGATAGGGGTTGCTCAGTCAACGAAACTGAGCCAACATTCACAAAAAAATTCTAAGTCTAATCGAGGTGGTCATTCTACTCGGGAAGTCAATTATTTTTCTTCTTCTGAAAGAATTTCTTTGAGCAACCTGTATAAATTTACGTGAAGCTGTCCCTTACACCCGTATAACTCTAAAATCTCACATTCCCCACATGACAAGAGTTCCTGAAGCCGCACTTGGGAAATAAAAGTAACGTATGGAACTGAAAGGTTTGGTCGTTCAGTAATTGGTTGTTTAAAAATGTGAGCTGATTTCATAACAATACGAGACCGAGACCAAGCGAGGCTCCAGCGTTATGAATCCATACTTATAATGTAGTTATGTATAATGTGCGTCTCTATAATCGATTTGTAAAATACATTTTTGTTTTTGGATTTCAATAACTAGTGAACGGTGAATTGTTGTTGACTTAGTCCCGACCGTGCCCAAATAAGGGCAACGACTGACTATTACAAAGCGTTATTACTTATTACATGATTCATCAACATTACGTACAAACTCTAATGAAATCATAAAACAAAAGTTCTAGTTTACATTTAAATGTGACATCTAAACGCTACTGTT
>JARACY010003353.1:0-33960 GCA_029255725.1 Scrobipalpa atriplicella
GCCGCCATTGAAGCCAGTAGGTTTTATTTTAATGTATTATTATTTGCTGTAATACGAACCTGCTTTTCTACGATAACAAGCTGATGATTAATACACAAATATTACATACTTTGATCCCACTTAGTTTATTGATCAAAAGTAATCTTAGGATATTTAAAGCCAGATATCAAGAATCTTTACTAAACTTTTATGAGAAGACCTGAATGGTTCGATAATGTTCGTCAAAACATGGTAATTTTTATTAAATATATGTAACTTTTTGTTTAGGTATACTATGTAAGTGAGTCGTTAGATTTTTCTGCGTTACGTTTATTTGCAAATTATCTAAGCGAATAACGAGAACATAGTTTATCAAATGTAGTTGTTTAGTATAGCAATAATACGGCACTAGTGAGCGGTACTCCAAGGCTCTGTCTTCGGACCATTATTATTATTTTAGATTTTTTTAATTAATACTTAATCTGTGTGGCTTTATAGAATTATATACGAAAGAGACCATTACATACTAAACAAAGGGCCAAGTCGATATACAACAAAGACTTACATACCGACGCCACAGTATTACATTTTGCATTGCAATGAGACAATGATAAATGTACATATTATGCAAATTATCGAGCACTCGTAAAGGAAATTTTAGTTTCAAGGATACTCGAACAAATTCACATAGTATACTATCATGCATGCTCGTAATAGTAAGGCAAATAGCTATGTAATTATTCTAACAAGCGGATTTTTACTTTGTAAAACTACTCTGTCAATATTTGTTCACGTTTTCGAGTGGTTAGTATCTATTTGTGAACCGCTAAGAACTGCAGAAATCCACATTTCAGTATTTTTGTAGTTTGTACTAATAACTTGCTTTGATCGCAAATTATATCAACTAAGGCTCCAAAAAATCATAAATTCCAAATTGATAATGAAAATTTGATTAAAAAAGTTGTTAGTGGGATCCAATCGAAAGATCTACTCGTAGGTAATTCAAACAAATAAAGACAACACGTCTTTTAGTAGGCTTTGCCTCTACCCTGTAAAGGATAAAGGCGTGACTATTCTGTATGTATGTAAACTTCACTCCGAACATACCTCTCAGAAAGTAATCCATATCCGGGATGCACGGCGTCGACGTCATTCTCCTTCGCCACTCTGATGATCTCCGGGATGCTCAGGTACGCTTCCACTGGTGGTAGACCCTTGCCCTGCCTACCTCGTAAGAGATAGAGGCGTGACTACAACATACCTCTCAGAAAGTAATCCACATCCGGGATGCACAGCGTCGACGTCATTCTCCTTCGCCACTCTGATGATCTCCGGGATGCTCAGGTACGCTTCCACTGGTGGTAGACCCTTGCCCTGCCTACCTCGTAAGAGATAGAGGCGTGACTACAACATACCTCTCAGAAAGTAATCCACATCCGGGATGCACAGCGTCGACGTCATTCTCCTTCGCCACTCTGATGATCTCCGGGATGCTCAGGTACGCTTCCACTGGTGGTAGACCCTTGCCCTGCCTACCTCGTAAGAGATAGAGGCGTGACTACAACATACCTCTCAGAAAGTAATCCATATCCGGGATGCACAGCGTCGACGTCATTCTCCTTTGCCACTCTGATGATCTCCGGAATGCTTAAGTATGCTTCAATGGCGGCTTTTCTGGCAGCAACTTTGTCTCCCATCTGCTGGACCACCTTCGGCGAGGGACCGATGAACCGCAGACCAGCGTTGAGGATCGCTTGGGCGAAGTCTGATCTGTTGGTGTTTGTGATTTTGTATTAGTATGCGTCTATAGTAGATATGATATCTTGGTGGTATTTACAAATAATTGAAAGTCTTTTAAGTACTGCTTTTAACTGATAGATCATAAACCACACCAATTTGATTTCCAGGACTCTAAAACAGTAGAATACAAACCAATCAGGAGTGTATTGGTTGCGAACAGAGGAGAAATCGCTATCAGAGTGTTCCGAGCATGCACAGAGTTGGGTATCCGATCCGTGGCCATCTACAGCGAGCAGGATCGTCTGCAGATGCACAGGTAGGAAGCCAAGAGTACATCCCTTAAGGGTGTTTTACATCCTTTGTGATGCAGAGTCGATGAGAGTCAAATTACCATGAACTTCTACCAGAAGGGTTGACGGCGCTGACGGTATACGTATACAGCAAGTTATTTGACTCCAGTGGAAAGGTGTTCGCAAGCCAGATGTCCTTGGAGCCTGGTTAAGCCTGAAATGCCGTTGCCCGAAGTAGTTCGCTGAGAGGCAGATCTCAAAAACTTCCTTAATAAGAAAGTAAATGCAAATAATTTACCACGGCACAAAATATGAAAATTACCATGTACTTAATTGTTTTCTCTTCCAGACAAAAAGCTGACGAATCATACTTAGTCGGCAAGGGTCTCCCACCAGTAGAAGCATACTTAAGCATTCCGGAGATCATCAGAGTGGCAAAGGAGAATGACGTCGACGCTGTGCATCCCGGATATGGATTACTTTCTGAGAGGTATGTTGTAGTCACGCCTCTATCTCTTACGAGGTAGGCAGGGCAAGGGTCTACCACCAGTGGAAGCGTACCTGAGCATCCCGGAGATCATCAGAGTGGCGAAGGAGAATGACGTCGACGCTGTGCATCCCGGATGTGGATTACTTTCTGAGAGGTATGTTGTAGTCACGCCTCTATCTCTTACGAGGTAGGCAGGGCAAGGGTCTACCACCAGTGGAAGCGTACCTGAGCATCCCGGAGATCATCAGAGTGGCGAAGGAGAATGACGTCGACGCTGTGCATCCCGGATGTGGATTACTTTCTGAGAGGTATGTTGTAGTCACGCCTCTATCTCTTACGAGGTAGGCAGGGCAAGGGTCTACCACCAGTGGAAGCGTACCTGAGCATCCCGGAGATCATCAGAGTGGCGAAGGAGAATGACGTCGACGCCGTGCATCCCGGATATGGATTACTTTCTGAGAGGTATGTTCGGAGTGAAGTTTACATACATACAGAATAGTCACGCCTTTATCCTTTACAGGGTAGAGGCAAAGCCTACTAAAAGACGTGTTGTCTTTATTTGTTTGAATTACCTACGAGTAGATCTTTCGATTGGATCCCACTAACAACTTTTTTAATCAAATTTTCATTATCAATTTGGAATTTATGATTTTTTGGAGCCTTAGTTGATATAATTTGCGATCAAAGCAAGTTATTAGTACAAACTACAAAAATACTGAAATGTGGATTTCTGCAGTTCTTAGCGGTTCACAAATAGATACTAACCACTCGAAAACGTGAACAAATATTGACAGAGTAGTTTTACAAAGTAAAAATCCGCTTGTTAGAATAATTACATAGCTATTTGCCTTACTATTACGAGCATGCATGATAGTATACTATGTGAATTTGTTCGAGTATCCTTGAAACTAAAATTTCCTTTACGAGTGCTCGATAATTTGCATAATATGTACATTTATCATTGTCTCATTGCAATGCAAAATGTAATACTGTGGCGTCGGTATGTAAGTCTTTGTTGTATATCGACTTGGCCCTTTGTTTAGTATGTAATGGTCTCTTTCGTATATAATTCTATAAAGCCACACAGATTAAGTATTAATTAAAAAAATCTAAAATAATAATAATGGTCCGAAGACAGAGCCTTGGAGTACCGCTCACTAGTGCCGTATTATTGCTATACTAAACAACTACATTTGATAAACTATGTTCTCGTTATTCGCTTAGATAATTTGCAAATAAACGTAACGCAGAAAAATCTAACGACTCACTTACATAGTATACCTAAACAAAATGACATTGTCTACCTACATTAATATGTAAAAAGCTTACTTTAAATCGAAATCATACAGGTCTATCTAAGTGCCCTGTACACGTTCCTAAATTTACTCTGTTTTCGTATTAAAATTATCTATTTTCTTACTTTTTTTACGCATACTAATACAAAATCACAAACACCAACAGATCAGACTTCGCCCAAGCGATCCTCAACGCTGGTCTGCGGTTCATCGGTCCCTCGCCGAAGGTGGTCCAGCAGATGGGAGACAAAGTTGCTGCCAGAAAAGCCGCCATTGAAGCCAGTAGGTTTTATTTTAATGTATTATTATTTGCTGTAATACGAACCCTGCTTTTCTACGATAACAAGCTGATGATTAATACACAAATATTACATACTTTGATCCCACTTAGTTTATTGATCAAAAGTAATCTTAGGATATTTAAAGCCAGATATCAAGAATCTTTACTAAAACTTTTTATGAGAAGACCTGAATGGTTCGATAATGTTCGTCAAAAACATGGTAATTTTTATTAAATATATGTAACTTTTTGTTTTACAGAGGTTCCAATCGTGCCTGGTACAGACGGACCGGTGACAACGAAAGAAGAGGCTCTTGAATTCTGTAAACAACATGGCTTACCAGTTATTTTCAAGGTAAACTTACAAAAGATATTTAATTGTTCAACATTCTTTCTTAACTTGGAATTCGTAGGTTAAGCGTAGTAAAGGTCACTCTTTATTTATACTGGATTATTCATTCCAGGCTGCATATGGCGGCGGTGGTCGCGGTATGCGAGTAGTGCGCGAGATGGACGAGGTGGAGTCAGCGTTCGAGCGCGCGTCGTCTGAAGCGTTGGGCGCGTTCGGCAACGGCTCAATGTTCATAGAGAGGTTCATCGAGCGACCCAGGCATATTGAGGTGCAATTACTCGGTAAGATTTCTCAAATAACCGAATTTATCAACATTCAAAGCCACGTCATATTTATTGAGCCGCTGTAATATTTGCTCCAGAACTTGCTTATAATTCTCTTCGTCTTCTGAAAATAGTAGGATATCATTGACATACGAAAAACACCCCTCTGTTCCACATAAAAGTCTAAAAGTCGCTGAAAAGTATGACTTGCATTGTGTAACCCGAAGAGCATTCAACAAAATTCGAATAATCCAAAGGGTGTGATGATCCCCGTTTTTTCAGTATCTGACCCATTATCGCTTGGGTTTTAGTAGTATTTTACAAATATGATCCTTATTTCCAGGTGATAAGGCCGGTAACGTGGTGCACCTGTACGAGCGCGATTGTTCTGTTCAGCGCAGACATCAAAAGGTGGTGGAGATCGCGCCCGCGCCCAGGTTGGACCCTGAAGTAAGTACTACACAGGGTTAGTTAAACCAGGATCGTATATTTCATGTGTTGTTTTTTTAAAATATTTTAGGCTAAGGATAGAAAAAACTTAACCGGTAACTTCAAAGACAAAATCGGTCTATTTACAACGTTTGCTATAGCATTTAGAAAATCGCAAAAATTGTCTCCACACTGTGCATTTATCTTTTTTTTATCTTTTATTTCAGGCAATACAATCAGTCATAAAAACAGTTGTGAACCCATAGATAATTTTAAAATAATATTATATTTACATACGTTACATTCATACGTGTCTATTAATTATTTTAGCTTTTTGGATGCAATTAGATTGAATTGGCCATCTTATTATATTAAGTTTCGCACATTGTAAATGTCCTTCTTATGGGAGTGTAGTTATTATTACCGTTAATTTACATTTGTTTGGCACAGGTACGGCAAAGAATGACGGATTGCGCGGTGCACCTGGCTCGGCATGTGGGCTACGAGAACGCGGGAACAGTAGAGTTCTTGCTCGACGATAAGGGCAACTTCTATTTCATTGAAGTCAATGCCAGGTTAGTACTAAACACTGCTAACATAATTATGTAACACATATAAAATTATCACAGGTTTTAAAGAACAAAAAGAAATTCAATAAAAAAAAAAAACAATTTAATGAAGACCAATACGATCGCTTGAATATGCCATTCCTCCCCAGATTACAAGTGGAACACACGATCACTGAAGAGGTAACCGGCATCGACTTGGTGCAGTCCCAGATCAGAGTAGCGGAGGGAATGACGCTACCGGAACTGGGCTTGACCCAGGACAAGATCCGCGCGGATGGTTACGCCATACAGTGCCGCGTCACTACTGAAGACCCGGCTAACAACTTCCAGCCCAGCACCGGACGCATTGAGGTGTTCAGGTAATCTAACATACAAAAAGTCACGCCTTTATCCCTTACTGGGTAGACAGAGCGTAAATCGCATGGTAAAAGGCGCCTTCGCCACATCTTTTTAAAATTCAATTCTCCCGTGCATATTTTCTTACATGAAAGCTATAGCGCACAGGTGAAAAAATATTCCAAACAACGAACCGTTCGACGGAACAAAGTAGTGGTACAACTTACATGGTTACTGATTCCAATGAACGCCGGTAGATGTCGCCAGTAGGTTTATGAAACGCGGTAACGGAGTGTTTTCCTTGGATGTTTAAGTTCTCTGGTTATAAATAGGTACAATGGTGTATTGTACACAGAAACCTATATATTTTGAAATCTGCACTGTGCACTCGATGCAGGTAATATGTTATTAACAGTCATAATTGAATTAAGCATAGATAAATGTATAATCTTTGAACGGTATTCTAAAGACGCAGGTTCGAATCCTGTCTACGGTTGAAATTTTTGATTTGTTGTTTATCATATTTTAGACATGGTCAACCCATTCGATTGATGAAGAGTCTACTTTAATCTGCTTATGTTCTGTGTGCAGGTCGGGTGAGGGTATGGGCATTCGTCTGGACTCCGCGTCCACTTACGCCGGAGCTGTCATCTCGCCATACTACGACTCTCTGCTCGTCAAGGTTAGCCAATAAACAGCACTTAAGGAGGGAAGTACTCTAAATCGGGCTAAACACGGTCCGGCATTTGACTTTGTTAGTATAGTTAATAGTTGAATTTTCAATAAATCTATATATGGTTAGCTTCTCTAAAATATGGAGAACAACTAGATTCATAGATATAATCTAAAAATACTATGATTACACCAGGAAATCATCAGAAATATCATGAAAAACTGGCGTCTCAATGCCGAATTTGAACAACTGTAACATTTCTATGAGCTTAGAAACAGCAAATGTTATATCGAAATCACCGTATAATTATGAAGAACATCATAATCAACTCTGTTTTTCAATACTTTCTGTATACATTGAGATATATGCAAAAATATATGAAATCGGCTTGAAACAGCCCCATGCTAGAAAAGGACAGAGCGCGCATTCTGTCATTGGTTTGAAAGGGACAGTTGCCGCGAGCACATAGACCCTTAAGATATCGATGTTTCTACTGGATGTAAAAATGAATACTGACCAAACTTGATAATATGAATTTACTGATCAACTTTCCCCAAGAAACATTGGTCGAAATATGAAAAAACTAAAATCGACGTCTATACAAAATTTGACTTATGTTCTTTAGGGAAAGTTGTTCAGTTTCATACTCTAAAGTTTGGTCAGTAATTTTTTTTTACACCCGCTATTGCACACATAGGTAAATATTACACACTTAGATTTGTCTTAGACCGTACCGCAGTTTTCTTTAGTACATTTTGTCAACATATACATTTTCATACATAGAATATTTTGTCGCGACGTGTCGCACCATATCGCGTCGCGTCGCTCTAGTGCAATCTGCTAATTGAATTATTTACTGATTTTTCATATTTTGTATTTCGCAGGTGATCTCCCACGCGTCAGACCTGCCATCTTCCGCAGCTAAAATGAACCGCGCGCTGCGAGAGTTCCGTATCCGCGGCGTCAAGACCAACATCCCCTTCCTGCTCAACGTGCTCGAGAACCAGAAGTTCCTCAACGGTATTGGCTCATTAAACATTAACATTTATCATCCTTAGTAACTAAAAAACCACTGCTAGACATGAGTCTTTTCGACTTTTCGAGGAGTCAATATCCCTTAGCCAATCATTCTACACATGATGATTCTACAGATAATAGGATCCTCTCTAAAAAACACCCTATGCCAAGATTAGACTCGATCTTCAGTGGGTGCTCTTAATAAAATAAAAAAAAAGATGAATTGGCAAGCACAATGCAAAATGTTATATTCAAAAGAAACGCCATCTGTGAACGCCACTGCTTTTTTTTACAATGTATGTCTTTTTTGCCTTTTGCGTCAGCCGTGAGAAGGAACTTATTTCTCTATTAAATGTATTACAGCTGTAAAAATATGCAACAACTAATTTGTTGTCAGGCGTACTGGACACATACTTCATCGACGAAAACCCGCAGCTGTTCATGTTCAAGCCGTCGCAGAACCGAGCTCAAAAGATTCTAAACTACCTCGGCTTCGTGCTCGTCAACGGACCCGCCACGCCGCTCGCCACGAGCATCCCGCCTGCCGAGATCAAGCCCTACATCCCGCCAGTACCGCTCGGTGAGTAGATAACACCAGGGGTTTGTGGGTCCATTGTCCAAAAAACAAAAAAGAAGTAGATTGAAGCAAAAAATAAAGTTAGGACATAAACTTTCATACGTACAATGGGCGTTTTAAGCACGATACTTGTGAGTTCCTGCAGAGGGCGCTGAAACTGGCTAAAAAAACGTTTCTTTGCACGGAAAAGTCTATTGACTATATTATATCGTTTCTAATTTTGTCAAATCAATCTTTTTACATATCCGAAAGCTGTATTTTGCTTATCTGTAGTAAATTTTTCAATAAAGCAGCACTAAGAAAGCCTTCTCAACTATAAATTTTACACTTAAACTTATTTGTCAAACATTGCGTGAAACGAAAACGCCAAAACAGCGTTGCACGACCTGTCAAAATTTTTGCCGCAGCTAACGCCATCTAGTTCGAAACTGAAAATTTTCTCCGGAACGAGAAACGTTAAAACCCCCATTAAATTATGCCAGCAAACCCACCACATGAAAAAAAGTAGAACGTTATGGAATTAGGGTTAAAAAGATCTATAAGTGTAATGGTGCTATGAGTATATTTAACACAACTATAAATACGCATTGAGAAGACTCAGACTCAGAACAAAACATTAATTATAATGTACCTATTTTATTCCCGATCTTGAAACTTTGCGGAAGGCAAATACACTGCCAAATGCATGTGTGGACTGTGAACCATCAAAGTCAGGTCGTCTAACAAAATAAGGTGGACACCAGACATTTGTATGGAAAAGCAAAATAAAATTATCATTTCCTTAAAGAGACCGATCCATACCATATGTATATTGTCTGATTTATTCCATGCATCAATATGATATTTTGTACTTTGCACTAACTAGGGCCTGTGCATGATAAATGATAGTTTGATAATGGTGTTAATTCAGGACGCACTATTACTAATTCTAATTCTTAGTAGCGCTGTCACTTTCTTAAATTTGACATAAGAACAGGATAGCAAACAAACACGTGACTTTGACTTTCTTAATTTGACGTACGGCGCTTTAAATAAGGAATGACCATAGAGCGTGCTCACCAATTTTAATTAATTAAGCAGTCTTATGTCAGATAAGAAATGTCAAACTCACGTATTTGTTTGCTATCCTGTTCTTATGTCAAAGTTAAGAAAGTGACAGCGCTACTAAGAATTAGAATTAGTAACTGGATGGCGTGAATTGAGGCCAATATGTATTTTTACCATGATAATTATTCAAGCATGAATTACAAACAAGGATTAAATTTAATAAGACAGTCACTAAACAAATCATTACATTAATTCCAGGTTTGAAAACCAAACCGTATAGTACTGCGTAAATAAGTTTATTTTCATTCTTTTTGTAAATAAGTTATGTTCATATTCTTTGGAGTAACGTTGTTATCCATTCTTTGAATGTCTATTAAGTTCTATTAAGGTCTCCAGTAGGTATACCACCTCATAGAATCAAAATTAAACTGATAAAATGCCATGCCATCCATATTCTTGCAGTTTTATCTTCTATCATAATAATTTAGCATTCACTCCGTCATAGAAAACAAGTATTGAACACGCACGAATTAAACTTACAAAATGAATGAGTTATCGATTGGTTGGAGGATGAAATTTTGTGTTTTCGGAATGTTGTAACAACTCCTGATTTCTTTTGCAGCCCCCTCTGGGTATGGTAGGTTCACAGGACTTTTTGTTACTTTTATTTGCAGTGTTTTATATTTACAGCTTTTTATTTTATAATATTTTATTGCAATAATTGTTGTAATATTGGGAACACGCATACGCATACCGCAGAGCACAGGATATGCTGTTTTTTGTGTTTTTGTTTTTAATTTTTAAAATGGAGTGAACCAACTTAATATTTTTAATGTATGGTATTATGAAACAAGGTTTTTTTTATGATTAAATTGTAATCGATTTAACCGACCCTGATTTTTCATCTCAAATTTCATGCTTCAAAAATACGAGGTTTTTAGTAAAATTCAGTGGTAGCAATACTATTCAAAATTTCCTACGACTGAAATTATATTGTTTGTGATTTGTATAATTTAATAAATCAATCTGGAAAAAGCTTTAAAATTAAAAAACGCGTCCTACCACTAATTTTATATTCGTATACCTATTTTGTCACTAATTTAATTTGGTTTTCGCCTTACACCAGCCACCAGCGTCAGAAAGGTGAAAAAAAAGTACTTGGTAAAATCCATACCAAGTATATTTATTATCTGTGTCATATCATATACTTAGTATATCATAAGGAAAATCAATCATCTCATAACTAAACGATGTCCTACAACTGCATCACTTTATTATACCTATCTGACGTTGGTGTGATATCAATCGGCTGTGTAACATGTCATTACCTTCCCTGGTGCCCATGATGGACGTTGCGGCACCGTGGAGTTCACTAATCATGTTTTTCAGACCTCTCCCCTGAGGCCATCAAGCGGCAGGAGATGACCGGCGAAAACACAGGTAAGACCCCCATTTACATTGTCCTATATCGTTCTGTTGATGAAAATTTATCCTCAAAGATATCAGTCTCTAAATCAATAAAGTTTCAAATGTTCGAAAATGTAAAATATTCATCAATGGGATGACGCTATCTATATTTCTAGTCTTAAGATAGTCATAGAATAGTAGTACGAATTTTCAAAATGGAGTGAATCAACTTAATATTTTTTAATACTTATATTGTATGGTATAATGAAACAAGGAAATAATTTTTTTTTTAATGATTATCTGTGACTTCATCATAATAGTATTTTTTCAATGGTATTATCCATTTTGGGTCTGGAATTATTATGTTAGTATCAAGTTGACTGGGCTTGGTATTTTTTTGCTCTGTTTTTTTTTTCTATGTATGTCATGGGTACTTCACTATTTGCATGCTATTTGTACTTAGTGGCTAAGCAGGCATGTTCTGTAACTTGCATTGCATTGCATCCAAAACACCAATTTCTTGTATTGTACCCTAAATAGTTATTTTGAATTAGAATTTTTTAATTTTGTAGTAATCACGGGGTAGATCCATATTTTAAGTTCATTTCGCAATTACATTAGGAACATTCATTGTTAACTTGGGAGTCAAAAGAATAGAATTGGCCTCAATGACATCGTGGTATGGTCCATATCATACTAACTTGTCGGAAGATGGGCGGTATTTAAATTCTAAAATATGTAAGTTTAAGTTACGAACTTGAAAATTTCCATTAAATTGACAGGTTCTAAACCTTGTTCTCATCAATATATTATACTTCAACAGCTGTTCAGCCACCTAAAGGCTTCAAGCAAATCCTCAAAGAGGGCGGCCCCGAGGCATTCGCAAAGGCTGTGAGACAGAACAAGGGTCTGTTACTCATGGACACCACGTTCAGAGATGCTCACCAGTCTCTACTGGCCACTCGTGTTAGGACACACGATTTGTTAGCTGTTTCGCCTTATGTGGCGCACAACTTTAGCAACCTGTACTCGCTAGAGAACTGGGGCGGAGCTACGTTTGATGTCGCTCTCAGGTAAGTCAGATGTTGTTAATCGATTGTGTTTCACCTAAGGACCGAACCTCTGGCAGAAGTTCCAACTTACCATTCTAGTTAAGTCTCATCGGGGCATTCTTTAGGTCAAATGGCATACAACTATACTCAAAGTGACCTTGTTTCGTTGCGAAGTTTTGAAAGAAGTATTTTATTGTAATAAATGATTTGTATTCCCTAGGTTCCTGCACGAGTGTCCATGGGAACGTTTGGAGGACATGCGTCGGCTGATCCCCAACATTCCGTTCCAGATGCTGCTGAGAGGCGCCAACGCGGTCGGGTACACTAACTACCCGGACAATGTAGTTTACAAATTCTGTGACATGGCTGTGAGTTGAATACCTATACATACTCAAAAACATTGTTTTGATTTTGATATTATAATACATACTATCTAACTACCATTGTAACACCTTTATGTTTATGTAACATGCAATAAATGAATTTGAATTTAATAATTATTGACTAATTTCCAGGTGAAATCCGGCATGGACATCTTCAGAGTATTCGACTCTTTGAACTACCTCCCCAACTTGATCCTCGGTATGGACGCTGCAGGAAAGGCCGGCGGAGTTGTAGAAGCAGCAATCTCTTACACCGGGGACGTCTCTGACCCTAACAAGAAGAAATACGATCTTAAATACTATCTGAATTTGGCCGATGAGTTGGTGAAAGCTGGTACTCATGTGTTGGCCATTAAGGATATGGCTGGATTGTTGAAACCTCAGGCAGCTAAGTAAGTTGCTTTTTGATGTGTTTATCATTTAGTATTGAATGTAGGAAAGTGCATCGTGTGAACACGGCTGTGTTATGTTATATCTAGCTATGGTTTGTAGTTAGGCTGAAATTACAACTTACGAATGTTTTTACTCAGCAGTATAAATAATACTAAACTTTTGTCTAAGAGTTATATGTTTAAGGGTATTTTCTCTTACTTTGTAAGTTGAATTAGAATTGCATTTTCATCAGCCTTAACTGAACTAACATGTATTTTCTTTCCCTTAGATTGCTGATTGGCGCGATCCGCGACAAGCACCCCGACATTCCAATTCACGTGCACACGCACGACACGTCCGGTGCTGGTGTAGCCAGCATGCTGGCTTGTGCAGAAGCCGGCGCTGACGTGGTGGACGTCGCCGTCGACGCCATGTCCGGTCTGACCAGCCAGCCCAGCATGGGCGCGTTGGTAGCCTCGCTGCAGGGCACTAACAAAGATACAGGTCAGTGATAAATCACTGAAATGTCGAACTTGTGTTGCGCAACCCGAAGGCCATACAACAAAATTCAAATAATACGGATTGTAAGGGACAGTTTCCAGAAACTGAACAACTATCACCAGTAAAATATTGATTCTCCATGCAAATGGTCTGATCGATGTGGTCATTTAGTATGCGAAAGTCAATTTTTTGAACTCCTTAAAAAGAATCCCTGGTTGAAATTGTTCAGTTTCGTTGACTGAGCAACCCTTATTAGTTTGGGGGAAGCTGTCCCTTACACCAGCATGCTCACTTGTGCAGTAAATCGCTGAAATGTCGGACCTGCATTCCGTAACCCGAAAGGTATACAACAAAATACAAATAATCCAAAGGGTGTGAAGATTGCTATTTTTCCAGAATCTGATCAAGGTATCTAGAAATAGGCATCTTCTCTCTTCAAGTCAAATTTTGTTTGATATGTAACTTGTACGTTACTTAAGTTTTTACATCTAGTATAGAGTGAATTGGACGTTTGCTCGATCTCTTCAGCGGTGAGTTTGTTCTGCACCATGAACTGTGCGAGGTCTCCCACCACCTTCGATGATGGAGTCACCTTGATGATGTCGCCTAGGAGTTGGTTGGCTTCCCTGTGGAAGGAATAATGAAGGAATTAGTCTAAGATTACATTGTATTGTTGATTGGGAATATCAAGGTTCAGCTAAGTTCGTAAGAGCCCCTTTTCTGAACTAAACTAAATAAACGGTGTAGCATTTTAGCCTAACCAATTATTCGTTGCATCTTTCCATGTTTAGAATTAAAATTGAATGAAATTAAATCTTTTTTACCAAGATGAGAAACTGCAAACTGCATTCAGTTTATGTCTCAAGTGTATTTAAATTTGAAAGCGCTCGCAGTATTTTACAACCCTTCGGCTTCAAGGTTTCCTCCATAATGATACTATATTATATACCTGTAAGCCTTCTTGACCTCCTCGAACTGGCTGCCGAGCCCCAGACTGAAGGCCTGGAACTGCAGGTTGGTGTACTGTCCTCCAGGGATCTCGTTGAGGTAAACATCTGCGTTGCCGCTCTTCATGGTGGCGGTGGCTTCGAATGGACCGTATAAAGTTCGCGCTTGCTCCCAGTACGCGGAGTATTCGGATACTTTCTGTAGAGGGATGCCTGTGGGAGATCGATAATTAAATAGGGGTTTGTTTGTGTTGGCGTGTATACAAACACACGTAACGTCCAATTCACTCTATACTAGATGTAAAAACTTAAGTAACGTACAAGTTACATATCAAACAAAATTTGACTTGAAGAGAGAAGATGCCTATTTCTAGATACCTTGATCAGATTCTGGAAAAATAGCAATCTTCACACCCTTTGGATTATTTGTATTTTGTTGTATACCTTTCGGGTTACGGAATGCAGGTCCGACATTTCAGCGATTTACTGCACAAGTGAGCATGCTGGTGTAAGGGACAGCTTCCCCCAAACTAATAAGGGTTGCTCAGTCAACGAAACTGAACAATTTCAACCAGGGATTCTTTTTAAGGAGTTCAAAAAATTGACTTTCGCATACTAAATGACCACATCGATCAGACCATTTGCATGGAGAATCAATATTTTACTGGTGATAGTTGTTCAGTTTCTGGAAACTGTCCCTTACAATCCGTATTATTTGAATTTTGTTGTATGGCCTTCGGGTTGCGCAACACAAGTTCGACATTTCAGTGATTTATCACTGACCTGTATCTTTGTTAGTGCCCTGCAGCGAGGCTACCAACGCGCCCATGCTGGGCTGGCTGGTCAGACCGGACATGGCGTCGACGGCGACGTCCACCACGTCAGCGCCGGCTTCTGCACAAGCCAGCATGCTGGCTACACCAGCACCGGACGTGTCGTGCGTGTGCACGTGAATTGGAATGTCGGGGTGCTTGTCGCGGATCGCGCCAATCAGCAATCTAAGGGAAAGAAAATACATGTTAGTTCAGTTAAGGCTGATGAAAATGCAATTCTAATTCAACTTACAAAGTAAGAGAAAATACCCTTAAACATATAACTCTTAGACAAAAGTTTAGTATTATTTATACTGCTGAGTAAAAACATTCGTAAGTTGTAATTTCAGCCTAACTACAAACCATAGCTAGATATAACATAACACAGCCGTGTTCACACGATGCACTTTCCTACATTCAATACTAAATGATAAACACATCAAAAAGCAACTTACTTAGCTGCCTGAGGTTTCAACAATCCAGCCATATCCTTAATGGCCAACACATGAGTACCAGCTTTCACCAACTCATCGGCCAAATTCAGATAGTATTTAAGATCGTATTTCTTCTTGTTAGGGTCAGAGACGTCCCCGGTGTAAGAGATTGCTGCTTCTACAACTCCGCCGGCCTTTCCTGCAGCGTCCATACCGAGGATCAAGTTGGGGAGGTAGTTCAAAGAGTCGAATACTCTGAAGATGTCCATGCCGGATTTCACCTGGAAATTAGTCAATAATTATTAAATTCAAATTCATTTATTGCATGTTACATAAACATAAAGGTGTTACAATGGTAGTTAGATAGTATGTATTATAATATCAAAATCAAAACAATGTTTTTGAGTATGTATAGGTATTCAACTCACAGCCATGTCACAGAATTTGTAAACTACATTGTCCGGGTAGTTAGTGTACCCGACCGCGTTGGCGCCTCTCAGCAGCATCTGGAACGGAATGTTGGGGATCAGCCGACGCATGTCCTCCAAACGTTCCCATGGACACTCGTGCAGGAACCTAGGGAATACAAATCATTTATTACAATAAAATACTTCTTTCAAAACTTCGCAACGAAACAAGGTCACTTTGAGTATAGTTGTATGCCATTTGACCTAAAGAATGCCCCGATGAGACTTAACTAGAATGGTAAGTTGGAACTTCTGCCAGAGGTTCGGTCCTTAGGTGAAACACAATCGATTAACAACATCTGACTTACCTGAGAGCGACATCAAACGTAGCTCCGCCCCAGTTCTCTAGCGAGTACAGGTTGCTAAAGTTGTGCGCCACATAAGGCGAAACAGCTAACAAATCGTGTGTCCTAACACGAGTGGCCAGTAGAGACTGGTGAGCATCTCTGAACGTGGTGTCCATGAGTAACAGACCCTTGTTCTGTCTCACAGCCTTTGCGAATGCCTCGGGGCCGCCCTCTTTGAGGATTTGCTTGAAGCCTTTAGGTGGCTGAACAGCTGTTGAAGTATAATATATTGATGAGAACAAGGTTTAGAACCTGTCAATTTAATGGAAATTTTCAAGTTCGTAACTTAAACTTACATATTTTAGAATTTAAATACCGCCCATCTTCCGACAAGTTAGTATGATATGGACCATACCACGATGTCATTGAGGCCAATTCTATTCTTTTGACTCCCAAGTTAACAATGAATGTTCCTAATGTAATTGCGAAATGAACTTAAAATATGGATCTACCCCGTGATTACTACAAAATTAAAAAATTCTAATTCAAAATAACTATTTAGGGTACAATACAAGAAATTGGTGTTTTGGATGCAATGCAATGCAAGTTACAGAACATGCCTGCTTAGCCACTAAGTACAAATAGCATGCAAATAGTGAAGTACCCATGACATACATAGAAAAAAAAAACAGAGCAAAAAAATACCAAGCCCAGTCAACTTGATACTAACATAATAATTCCAGACCCAAAATGGATAATACCATTGAAAAAATACTATTATGATGAAGTCACAGATAATCATTAAAAAAAAAATTATTTCCTTGTTTCATTATACCATACAATATAAGTATTAAAAAATATTAAGTTGATTCACTCCATTTTGAAAATTCGTACTACTATTCTATGACTATCTTAAGACTAGAAATATAGATAGCGTCATCCCATTGATGAATATTTTACATTTTCGAACATTTGAAACTTTATTGATTTAGAGACTGATATCTTTGAGGATAAATTTTCATCAACAGAACGATATAGGACAATGTAAATGGGGGTCTTACCTGTGTTTTCGCCGGTCATCTCCTGCCGCTTGATGGCCTCAGGGGAGAGGTCTGAAAAACATGATTAGTGAACTCCACGGTGCCGCAACGTCCATCATGGGCACCAGGGAAGGTAATGACATGTTACACAGCCGATTGATATCACACCAACGTCAGATAGGTATAATAAAGTGATGCAGTTGTAGGACATCGTTTAGTTATGAGATGATTGATTTTCCTTATGATATACTAAGTATATGATATGACACAGATAATAAATATACTTGGTATGGATTTTACCAAGTACTTTTTTTTCACCTTTCTGACGCTGGTGGCTGGTGTAAGGCGAAAACCAAATTAAATTAGTGACAAAATAGGTATACGAATATAAAATTAGTGGTAGGACGCGTTTTTTAATTTTAAAGCTTTTTCCAGATTGATTTATTAAATTATACAAATCACAAACAATATAATTTCAGTCGTAGTAAAATTTTGAATAGTATTGCTACCACTGAATTTTACTAAAAACCTCGTATTTTTGAAGCATGAAATTTGAGATGAAAAATCAGGGTCGGTTAAATCGATTACAATTTAATCATAAAAAAAACCTTGTTTCATAATACCATACATTAAAAATATTAAGTTGGTTCACTCCATTTTAAAAATTAAAAACAAAAACACAAAAAACAGCATATCCTGTGCTCTGCGGTATGCGTATGCGTGTTCCCAATATTACAACAATTATTGCAATAAAATATTATAAAATAAAAAGCTGTAAATATAAAACACTGCAAATAAAAGTAACAAAAAGTCCTGTGAACCTACCATACCCAGAGGGGGCTGCAAAAGAAATCAGGAGTTGTTACAACATTCCGAAAACACAAAATTTCATCCTCCAACCAATCGATAACTCATTCATTTTGTAAGTTTAATTCGTGCGTGTTCAATACTTGTTTTCTATGACGGAGTGAATGCTAAATTATTATGATAGAAGATAAAACTGCAAGAATATGGATGGCATGGCATTTTATCAGTTTAATTTTGATTCTATGAGGTGGTATACCTACTGGAGACCTTAATAGAACTTAATAGACATTCAAAGAATGGATAACAACGTTACTCCAAAGAATATGAACATAACTTATTTACAAAAAGAATGAAAATAAACTTATTTACGCAGTACTATACGGTTTGGTTTTCAAACCTGGAATTAATGTAATGATTTGTTTAGTGACTGTCTTATTAAATTTAATCCTTGTTTGTAATTCATGCTTGAATAATTATCATGGTAAAAATACATATTGGCCTCAATTCACGCCATCCAGTTACTAATTCTAATTCTTAGTAGCGCTGTCACTTTCTTAACTTTGACATAAGAACAGGATAGCAAACAAATACGTGAGTTTGACATTTCTTATCTGACATAAGACTGCTTAATTAATTAAAATTGGTGAGCACGCTCTATGGTCATTCCTTATTTAAAGCGCCGTACGTCAAATTAAGAATGTCAAAGTCACGTGTTTGTTTGCTATCCTGTTCTTATGTCAAATTTAAGAAAGTGACAGCGCTACTAAGAATTAGAATTAGTAATAGTGCGTCCTGAATTAACACCATTATCAAACTATCATTTATCATGCACAGGCCCTAGTTAGTGCAAAGTACAAAATATCATATTGATGCATGGAATAAATCAGACAATATACATATGGTATGGATCGGTCTCTTTAAGGAAATAATAATTTTATTTTGCTTTTCCATACAAATGTCTGGTGTCCACCTTATTTTGTTAGACGACCTGACTTTGATGGTTCACAGTCCACACATGCATTTGGCAGTGTATTTGCCTTCCGCAAGGTTTCAAGATCGGGAATAAAATAGGTACATTATAATATAATGTTTTGTTCTGAGTCTGAGTCTTCTCAATGCGTATTTATAGTTGTGTTAAATATACTCATAGCACCATTACACTTATAGATCTTTTTAACCCTAATTCCATAACGTTCTACTTCTTTTCATGTGGTGGGTTTGCTGGCATAATTTAATGGGGGTTTTAAATTTTCTCGTTCCGGAGAAAATTTTCAGTTTCGAACTAGATGGCGTTAGCTGTGGCAAAAATTTTGACAGGTCGTGCAACGCTGTTTTGGCGTTTTCGTTTCACGCAATGTTTGACAAATAAGTTTAAGTGTAAAATTTATAGTTGAGAAGGCTTTCTTAGTGCTGCTTTATTGAAAAATTTACTACAGATAAGCAAAATACAGCTTTCGGATATGTAAAAAGATTGATTTGACAAAATTAGGAACGATATAATATAGTCAATAGACCTTTCCGTGCAAAGAAACGTTTTTTTAGCCAGTTTCAGCGCCCTCTGCAGGAACTCACAAGTATCGTGCTTAAAACGCCCATTGGACGTATGAAAGTTTATGTCCTAATTTTATTTTTTCACAAACCCCTGGTGTTGTCTACTCACCGAGCGGTACTGGCGGGATGTAGGGCTTGATCTCGGCAGGCGGGATGCTCGTGGCGAGCGGCGTGGCGGGTCCGTTGACGAGCACGAAGCCGAGGTAGTTTAGAATCTTTTGAGCTCGGTTCTGCGACGGCTTGAACATGAACAGCTGCGGGTTTTCGTCGATGAAGTATGTGTCCAGTACGCCTGACAACAAATTACGAGTTGTTGCATATTTTTACAGCTGTAATACATTTAATAGAGAAATAAGTTCCTTCTCACGGCTGACGCAAAAGGCAAAAAAGACATACATTGTAAAAAAAGGCAGTGGCGTTCACAGATGGCGTTTCTTTTGAATATAACATTTTGCATTGTGCTTGCCAATTCATCTTTTTTTTTTATTTTATTAAGAGCACCCACTGAAGATCGAGTCTAATCTTGGCATAGGGTGTTTTTTAGAGAGGATCCTATTATCTGTAGAATCATCATTTGTAGAATGATAAACATGGCTAAGGGATATTGACTCCTCGAAAAAGTCGAAAAGACTCATGTCTAGCAGTGGTTTTTTAGTTACTAAGGATGATAAATGCTAATGAGCCAATACCGTTGAGGAACTTCTGGTTCTCGAGCACGTTGAGCAGGAAGGGGATGTTGGTCTTGACGCCGCGGATACGGAACTCTCGCAGCGCGCGGTTCATTTTAGCTGCGGAAGATGGCAGGTCTGACGCGTGGGAGATCACCTGCGAAATACAAAATATGAAAAATCAATAAATAATTCAATTAGCAGATTGCACTAGAGCGACGCGACGCGATATGGTGCGACACGTCGCGATAAAATATTCTATGTATGAAAATGTATATGTTGACAAAATGTACTAAAGAAAACTGCGGTACGGTGTAAGACAAATCTAAGTGTGTAATATTTACCTATGTGTGCAATAGCGGGTGTAAAAAAAAAATTACTGACCAAACTTTAGAGTATGAAACTGAACAACTTTCCCTAAAGAACATAAGTCAAATTTTGTATAGACGTCGATTTTAGTTTTTTCATATTTCGACCAATGATCAGTAAATTCATATTATCAAGTTTGGTCAGTATTTATTTTTACATCCAGTAGAAACATCGATATCTTAAGTGCTGTTTATTGGCTAACCTTGACGAGCAGAGAGTCGTAGTATGGCGAGATGACAGCTCCGGCGTAAGTGGACGCGGAGTCCAGACGAATGCCCATACCCTCACCCGACCTGCACACAGAACATAAGCAGATTAAAGTAGACTCTTCATCAATCGAATGGGTTGACCATGTCTGAAATATGATAAACAACAAATCAAAAATTTCAACCGTAGACAGGATTCGAACCTGCGTCTTTAGAATACCGTTCAAAGATTATACATTTATCTATGCTTAATTCAATTATGACTGTTAATAACATATTACCTGCATCGAGTGCACAGTGCAGGTTTCAAAATATACAAGTTTCTGTGTACAATACATTATTGTACCTATTTATAACCAGAGAACTTAAACATCCAAGGAAAACACTCCGTTACCGCGTTTCATAAACCTACTGGCGACATCTACCGGCGTTCATTGGAATCAGTAACCATGTAAGTTGTACCACTACTTTGTTCCGTCGAACGGTTCGTTGTTTGGAATATTTTTTCACCTGTGCGCTATAGCTTTCATGTAAGAAAATATGCACGGTAGAATTGAATTTTAAAAAGATGTGGCGAAGGCGCCTTTTACCATGCGATTTACGCTCTGTCTACCCAGTAAGGGATAAAGGCGTGACTTTTTGTATGTTAGATTACCTGAACACCTCAATGCGTCCAGTGCTGGGCTGGAAGTTGTTAGCCGGGTCTTCAGTAGTGACGCGGCACTGTATGGCGTAACCGTCCGCGCGGATCTTGTCCTGGGTCAAGCCCAGTTCCGGTAGCGTCATTCCCTCCGCTACTCTGATCTGGGACTGCACCAAGTCGATGCCGGTTACCTCTTCAGTGATCGTGTGTTCCACTTGTAATCTGGGGAGGAATGGCATATCGATCGTATTGGTCTTCATTAAATTGTTTTTGTTTTTATTGAATTTCTTTTTGTTCTTTAAAACCTGTGATAATTTTATATGTATTACCTACATAATTATGTTAGCAGTGTTTAATACTAACCTGGCATTGACTTCAATGAAATAGAAGTTGCCCTTATCGTCGAGCAAGAACTCTACTGTTCCCGCGTTCTCGTAGCCCACATGCCGAGCCAGGTGCACCGCGCAATCCGTCATTCTTTGCCGTACCTGTGCCAAACAAATGTAAATTAACAGTAATAATAACTACACTCCCATAAGAAGGACATTTACAATGTGCGAAACTTAATATAATAAGATGGCCAATTCAATCTAATTGCATCCAAAAAGCTAAAAGAATTAATAGACACGTATGAATATAACGTATGTAAATGCACAGTGTGGAGACAATTTTTGCGATTTTCTAAATGCTATAGCAAACGTTGTAAATAGACCGATTTTGTCTTTGAAGTTACCGGTTAAGTTTTTTCTATCCTTAGCCTAAAATATTTTAAAAAATCAACACATGAAATGTACGATCCTGGTTTAACTAACCCTGTGTAGTACTTACTTCAGGGTCCAACCTGGGCGCGGGCGCGATCTCCACCACCTTTTGATGTCTGCGCTGCACTGAACAATCGCGCTCGTACAGGTGCACCACGTTACCGGCCTTATCACCTGGAAATAAGGATCATATTTGTAAAATACTACTAAAACCCAAGCGATAATGGGTCAGATACTGAAAAAACAGGGATCATCACACCCTTTGGATTATTCGAATTTTGTTGAATGCTCTTCGGGTTACACAATGCAAGTCATACTTTTCAGCGACTTTTAGACTTTTATATGGAACAGAGGGGTGTTTTTCGTATGTCAATGATATCCTACTATTTTCAGAAGACAAAGAGAATTATAAGCAAGTTCTGGAGCAAATATTACAGCGGCTCAATAAATATGACGTGGCTTTGAATGTTGATAAATTCGGTTATTTGAGAAATCTTACCGAGTAACTGCACCTCAATATGCCTGGGTCGCTCGATGAACCTCTCTATGAACATTGAGCCGTTGCCGAACGCGCCCAACGCTTCAGACGACGCGCGCTCGAACGCTGACTCCACCTCGTCCATCTCGCGCACTACTCGCATACCGCGACCACCGCCGCCATATGCAGCCTGGAATGGATAATCCAGTATAAAAAACAAGTGACCTTTACTACGCTTAACCTAGGAATTGCAAGTTAAGAAAGAATGTTGAACAATTAAACATCTTTTGTAAGTTTACCTTGAAAATAACTGGTAAGCCATGTTGTTTACAGAATTCAAGAGCCTCTTCTTTCGTCGTCACCGGTCCGTCTGTACCAGGCACGATTGGAACCTCTGTAAAACAAAAAGTTACATATATTTAATAAAAATTACCATGTTTTTGACGAACATTATCATTACCATTCAGGTCTTCTCATAAAAAGTTTTAGTAAAGATTCTTGATATCTGGCTTAAAATTTCCTCAGATTACTTTTGACCAATAAACTAAGTGGGATCAAAGTATGTAATATTTGTGTATTAATCATCAGCTTGTAATCGTAGAAAAGCAGGGTTCGTATTACAGCAAATAATAATACAGTAAAATAAAACCTACTGGCTTCAATGGCGGCTTTTCTGGCAGCAACTTTGTCTCCCATCTGCTGGACCACCTTCGGCGAGGGACCGATGAACCGCAGACCAGCGTTGAGGATCGCTTGGGCGAAGTCTGATCTGTTGGTGTTTGTGATTTTGTATTAGTATGCGTAAAAAAAGTAAGAAAATAGATAATTTTAATACGAAAACAGAGTAAATTTAGGAACGTGTACAGGGCACTTAGATAGACCTCTATGATTTCGATTTAAAGTAAGCTTTTTACATATTAATGTAGGTAGACAATGGCATTTTTTTAGGTATACTATGTGAGTGAGTCGTTAGATTTTTCTGCTTTACGTTTATTTAAACGTCGGCGCAGAGGGAGACCGAGAAAGCGATGGCGGGATGACCTGGTCGACTACGACCCGAACTGGTCGGTAACAGCCATTGACCGTGTACTCTGGAGGGAGAGAGGGGAGGCCTTTGCCCAGCAGTGGGACAGTTTAGTTTAGGCTGATAAAAAAAAAAAAAACGTTTATTTGCAAATTATCTAAGCGAATAACGAGAACGTAATTTATCAAATGTAGTTGTTTAGTATAGCAATAATACGGCACTAGTGAACGGTACTCCAAGGCTCTGTCTTAGAGCCATTATTATTATTTAGATTTTTTTAATTAATGCTTAATCTGTGTGGCTTTTTTAGAATTATATACGAAAGAGACCATTACATAATATTTCGAAAATTACATACTAAACAAAGGGCCAAGTCGATATACAACAAAGACTTACATACCGACGCCACAGTATTACATTTTGCATTGCAATGAGACAATGATAAATGTACATATTATGCAAATTATCGAGCACTCGTAAAGGAAATTTTAGTTTCAAGGATACTCGAACAAATTCACATAGTATACTATCATGCATGCTCGTAATAGTAAGGCAAATAGCTATGTAATTATTCTAACAAGCGGATTTTTACTTTGTAAAACTACTCTGTCAATATTTGTTCACGTTTTCGAGTGGTTAGTATCTATTTGTGAACCGCTAAGAACTGCAGAAATCCACATTTCAGTATTTTTGTAGTTTGTACTAATAACTTGCTTTGATCGCAAATTATATCAACTAAGGCTCCAAAAAATCATAAATTCCAAATTGATAATGAAAATTTCATTAAAAAAGTTGTCAGTGGGATCCAATCGGAAGATCTACTCGTAGGTAATTCAAACAAATAAACACAACACGTCTTTTAGTAGGCTTTGCCTCTACCCTGTAAAGGATAAAGGCGTGACTATTCTGTATGTATGTAAACTTTACTCCGAACATACCTCTCAGAAAGTAATCCATATCCGGGATGCACGGCGTCGACGTCATTCTCCTTCGCCACTCGGATGATCTCCGGAATGCTTAAGTATGCTTCTACTGGTGGGAGACCCTTGCCGACTAAGTATGATTCGTCAGCTTTTTGTCTGGAAGAGAAAACAATTAAGTACATGGTAATTTTCATATTTTGTGCCGTCGTAAATTATTTGCATTTACTTTCTTATTTTAGAATTTTTTGAGATCTGCCTCTCAGCGAACTACTTCGGGCAACGGCATTTCAGGCTTAACCAGGCTCCAAGGACATCTGGCTTGCGAACACCTTTCCACTGGAGTCAAATAACTTGCTGTATACGTATACCGTCAGCGCCGTCAACCCTTCTGGTAGAAGTTCATGGTAATTTGACTCTATCATCGACTCTGCATCACAAAGGATGTAAAACACCCTTAAGGGATGTACACTTGGCTTCCTACCTGTGCATCTGCAGACGATCCTGCTCGCTGTAGATGGCCACGGATCGGATACCCAACTCTGTGCATGCTCTGAACACTCTGATAGCGATTTCTCCTCTGTTCGCAACCAATACACTCCTGATTGGTTTGTATTCTACTGTTTTAGAGTCCTGGAAATCAAATTGGTGTGGTTTATGATCTATCAGTTAAAAGCAGTACTTAAAAGACTTCAATTTTTTGTAAATACCACCAAGATATCATATCTACTATAGACGCATACTTTAAAAACATAGTTATCGCCTTCAAAACTTATCTTTGGGCCTAGTATTAGCGCCAAGCCATGGTACTTATGTACTATTATTAGTTAGTAGTAATAAAACAAACAAACGTGCATTATAAATATGAGATACGAAAGATAAGTCGTATCCTATTTGATAGTGGGAGTTTAAAGTACAAACTCCAGTTGTATTTAGTTCCATAGTTCGTTAATATCATTTCTTTTAAAATAAGGTAAGATTCAAAGCAATGGCTGACAAAATATTTATTCAGGGAATAGGATAGATAGATAGAATTCTTGAGACTGTATTTTTTAAATGCGGCATTTTAACTTAATCTGCAAGACTGTCGAAACTACTAATAAATTCAAGACAAGCTTCAAGACCTCAAAATGCAGCAAAATTTATCAACTTCCTGGATAAATATGGATAAATAAAACTTACTGTAGTCGCAGAACGACTTTTCGAACAACTCCATGCTTGCAATCTCCCAGCAGACGCGCGCAAAGCAAATCTAGCATTAAGTATCTGCATTTTGGCTTAAAATTACTAAAATGTAAAACTTAAAACAAAAACTAATAAAATAAGTACAGTCTTAAACTTATTTGTTACGATAGCACCTAAGCTTATTTCATTTTTGTGATTATTTAAATTGACTAGATTTAAGTTTCGTTTCGATTCGTGATGGGTTTAATCTGAAACAAAGAAAAAGATACATTAATGTTTTTATTATTTTCAAATCATTGTATAAAATCGGGGTCTAAAAACAGGTTGGCTCCGGATATCCCAGGGAGCAAAAAACATTAGAAAGTTCTGTCATATCGATACTATACCTTAGTTAGTGAATCCTTCCTGGTATTCGGCATAATGAATCATGTACTTGTTCTTTTTTAATTATTAGTTTATTTATTTACGTTTGTTACTTCTGTATGCCTGCTAGAGGTAGCAGATGGACAGAAGTAACAGACAGCCTTCGCATTTTTATTTAAGTAATTGATTCAATACCCTATCTGCCAGGAAGGATATAATTATTTCTGTGAACAAACAATGACACCTGTAACCCAATCCTGGCGTGTACAAATTGTACCCCAGAATAAGAAATAGTATATTGTATAATAATCTTCCATGCTGGACTGGAAGTGAGAGAAAAACATAGAATGTGCCAGCTGCATATCCTCCCGGGCATGCTGTAAAAATCAGCTAAGGGATTCGAGGGTTTCAGTATTGTAATTTAGGCGATGGGCTGACAACCTGTCACTATAGCAATATAAAGATCCATCTGAAACAACCCTCAAAATTTGTCAGACGTGGCGGAACGACCCATGTTTAGGTCGTTCACGCTCTGCCTACCCCATTAGGGATAAAGGCGTGATTATATGTATGTATGTATGTATTGGCTCAATTTCGTCGCTACGCACTCACACCTTAGTGCTTTAACCCTATGCAAAGTGTCGTAAAGGGAGTTTATTTTCCCCTAATTTTTCCACAACACGCGACCTTTACACACCTTAGTTTAATTTCTAGCATAGTTACAGCTAAGTCGTAATTAAATTGATCAAGATAACGAATAATAAGTTTGTTTCTAAGTCACTCTGTTTACATTACTATTATCAATGTTAGTAACAATTGCACATCTTGCAATCATACCAGGATAGAAATAATTATTATTGTAATCAGCATTTTATAGCAGCTTGATTCCAATTGTTTTTCGGAACATTTATCACTTCCCTTCCTTCCCCTTGATGATACACTTTGAAGACTTCAATTAACTTAGGTATTACGTTTACAAATTTTTAAGGAAATTTGTTGGTAATAAGTGTTCATCGGTTACACAACAGTAAAAAATATTCTTATTTCGTAGCTGGCTACCAACCAACCAGTTACGAAAGTGGTTGAAGGGAATTTCCAGAAGTTTAACTTCCTGACCCACTTGAAATAAGAGTGTTACGAAAGTGGCTGAAGGGAATTTCCAGAAGTTTAACTTCCTGACCCACTTGAAATAAGAGTGTTACGAAAGTGGCTGAAGGGAATTTCCAGAAGTTTAACTTCCTGACCCACTTGAAATAAGAGTGTTACGAAAGTGGCTGAAGGGAATTTCCAGAAGTTTAACTTCCTGACCCACTTGAAATAAGAGTGTTACGAAAGTGGCTGAAGGGAATTTCCAGAAGTTTAACTTCCTGACCCACTTGAAATAAGAGTGTTACGAAAGTGGCTGAAGGGAATTTCCAGAAGTTTAACTTTCTGACCCACCCGAAATAAGAGAGTTTTAAGAATTTCAGAACTAAATTATGGATTTGTATCACGATGGTCGTTCAGCACAGTGGCTGCAAATAACCGAAATGACCTGATTGACATTGTCTCAGCTTCAGTAATGGCGTACATGATAATAAAGATGCTGATAACTTGAGTTACATCACTGGCCTAGTGTTGGTTACATATAGGTAATACTTATAATCACACATCACATAGAAATAGCTCTTCCTGCTAACTATCCAGCAAAGAGAGAAAGTTTATTTTGGGAACTGATGAATACTGAGTCAACCACATTTTATTGTTAAACATCGGTTCTATGAAAAAGAAAATACTGAAAATCTCAAGATAGAGCGAAAGAAATTGTATGGACAGAAAACGTGAATTTCTGCCCAATTGTTTTGCGCGAGATGTAGCACTAGCACACTTTGGTGGTTGATGGAAATTTGTTATTATACTTATTATTAGCCAAGACACAATTTATCGCAAAAGACACAGTCTATATAAAAATCGGACTTTGTACCTTTTCAATTATAGGAAGTAACTACTATCATAGCATTTATATGCTTTACATATATGATGATTTATTTTTGTACATGCTGCGCTCACGACTACAGCTAGTATATCAATACTATAATATGTATCAACATATTTTGATAATAAGTACAAAAAGAGAAAGGAAATTTTCGCCTGCTGTATCTTGCGCAGTAAAACAACAACAACAACTTTGACTGCGAAAATAAAACTCGGAGCCATAATATACGTAAAAAATGTAAACAAGCAATTTAAAGAAGGACGCATTGAACAATTATCCTTAAAAGGATCGTTAAGCTGCAACTTTCCATACAAAAAGCGATAACGGTTCCCACCCCGTAAACATAGTCAGATACCTAATTTTTTTGGAAATGCTGTTTTATTTTTAAGAAATATTGCTTACAATAAAATTAATTGGCATTGGCTAAAAGAAATTGGAAACGTTCGCGTGAAACAGATAGAGTTTTTATTAACAGAAATTGCAGGGTTGTGTTTGTGTGGTGATTGGACATCCAAATCATTAGACATCGTAATCATATTCGTGTAAATTTTTTTCATTAAAACCTGCCCCCGAACGAGTAAGTAGGTACACGTAATAAAATTACTGAATTACATTTTTATATACTTGCATTCTGGACTGGAAGTGATAGAAGAAAAGAACATAGAATGTGCCAGCTGCTTCTCCTCCTGGGAATGCTGTATAACCAGCGAAAGGACTCGAGGGTTTCAGTGTATTGTAATTTAGGTGATGGGCTGACAAGTTGTTACAACAGCAATATCCAAATCTATCTGAAATAACCCTCAAAACTTTGATGCTTTGTCTACCCCAATAAGTATAAAGGCGTGATTATATGTACATTTCTTATCATCAAGTGATTCGTAGGCTAGTTTTTCCTCATTAATATAAAATAAAAAAAATGTAAGTAGATACTATTTTGTAACTATCATGTGACAGAAAGAAGACAATCGTGATTTTCTCATGCTATAGTGATGTGAGATGATAACTACTACAATGATACACCTGACTAGTCTGACCTCGACCTTATCGTTAAGATATAAACAAAATTTTAACTTTTCATTTACAATGTGTTAGTAAATAGAAACATGTGGGACGGGTATACGTGTGCTCCTCAGTTTCGCATCACAGCCTCGACTCTAAAATATAAGTTTAAACGTAATGTAGAAAATTACTTAGCACTAAAAAAATATTTCATACGATGGTAGGTTATGAATATTTATCATTTATTGCTATGATGATGTTGATGTAATAAAATTTGTTTGTCCCTCTTTCATGACAAACGAATGATTCGTTGTGGTTTAACACATAGTTCTATGACGTTTAGTGGCTGATAATAATGTTTTACCATAGAAGTTTTACTAATACATATCATACTATAGGTAGGTAGGTCACAGGGAAAATTACAAGCGAAGCCACAGGATCATTCACATTAGCATCATTTAATAATTTCAGTCATATAAATGTTTAACTACGTTTTGCAGATAAACTATTTCGTTTAGCATGCCACATCGAGGCTTTGTGAAAAAATAACTGATAGCCCATCGAACGTTTATTTTATTATTAGGATAAAAACGAGTGCATAGACTACAGTGACATCGCACATAGAAAGTCTGTCTGTCGTGGTATTGTACCTATATGTAGGTAGAGTATTGTTCATTACTTCCTTTGATTGTTCAATTTCAACAGCTCTTTGTGTAAGGTTTCAATGAATAGCAATCAAACCTATCTATATACTGTTATTTCTATTTTTATCGTTCCAATACAGAAGTAGTCATGATCTTATGCGTGTTTAAAAAAAATGTATGCCATTAAATTTACTAACTTTCTAATTCGACTTTTAAATTCACAAATTAACAGTTTTTCTAACACACTTTTGAACAAATTATTACATTAATCTATTACCCAGTTTTATATGTAAAAAACTAGTATATAAAAGAATTATAATATAAATTTTATTCGTTCGGTCGACCATACACATTGTTAGATCAATAGATTATTAAAACAAACGATAATAGTATAATAAAGTATGTATGTATGAATGCATAAATGTAAACAAAGCTTAAAACTTTTGCAAATAAATGAACTAAGTATTAAACTTACTGATTACGAAAAAGTGCTGAAGCAATAATGTGACTAAAAAGTAAGAGATACTCTCAAAGAAAATATTAAACAAATATTTCTCAATTTAAGATAACACAGACAGCAACAGATCTGTTTAATTTTCATCACAGTTGTTATTAATTTTGTGTACAAACATGACGATTAAGTACGTCATATTTTGGTATCTATCTTGGCAACCGGGAGTTAAAGTTAACGAAAAATTATTTCGCCCTCCCAATGACTCTAGGAAGGATCATGTTTTTTTTTAATCATATTTTTACCTATATGTTGCTTGGGAAAAGATGATCAATTTCATGGTTAGGTTCACACACTAAAGTTTGGTCTGTTTTTTTTTACTTCCGGTATTAGAGTCAGAATGTTTTCGTTGATGATAAATCCAAAAAAAATATAAAGTAAACATAGTACTTATCAGAATCGAGCCTGTTAAATATTTTTACTGCTATGCTTTAGATAAAACTTAGTTAAGTACTTGAATCAGTTATCAAAAGATAACGATAATTGAGTTTTTTATTTCTAAACACTGAACATGAAAACACACCCACCGAAAACCGAACACCGAACACTTATCTTTTCAGTTTCACGCAGTGCTATTACGAAGCTATTACTAAGTAAAACTTCACCCAAGTGTTCTTATTAAGGTCTAAGATAACTGACGAAAATTAATGAATTAAACTTCGAAAAAAACCTTGATTCACAATTACCAAATTACTTCTTAAATACAAGTTCAAAGTGCTATTATTTTGTATTGCGTGCAGTCAAGCGCCTAATTCTGTAACTCTTAGTTAGGTAACCAGCTGACCGTGACACGGTGTTCAGGTGTCAAACGGTCATTGACCTGCCTGCACCTGTTGTTGTTGTGCGGTATGCCCACTATCTCCAATGAAGGCTTTATGATTTGACTAGGATAGGCTAAGAATTTAGGTATGACCGATTAGGAATGTAAAGATAAAAACGGCTTGTAATATTTTACTAGGTTAGGCGGAGAAATTATGACCGTAAAGATAAAAATCAAATCTCATTTCAAAGATACAGCAGAACTGAGTACCTATAGAAGGAGAGATTCCCTGTACATTATGTAGTGGTAGTTTTATGTTTGATTAAATGAATAGCCATGAAATGAACATAAAAGTATTACTAATCAGAAGTCTGTTTATCGTGCATACATGGTGCATACTATGCTTTTTAGACATAACTGTTCTTGCTTGCTTTTCAGTCTGCAGATGCTAAGTTCACCGCGAAAATGAGATATTTTCTCTCGGTAAAAATTATGTTTATTAAAATTTATGTTTCCTTTTCACACTGGACAATATAAACTCTATCGTCCTACCGTTCAAAATCCGATCAACTGTTTAGGTGTAAAAAGCTAAAAAAAAAAAAACGTAGACAGAGAAATAGTTTCGTATTTATAATAATAGTAAAGTACTAGTACATATGATGACTTAAATAGCGCAATGGAAGACTCAGTAGTGTAGGGAAAAAGCCGCGAACATAAATGAAACAATCAAATGAAACCTAACACATGATGTTCCTTCGCAATTAACTATGTGAAGAACTCGTACACTTGTATCCAATAAATAAGGCCCTATCATACTGTATCTACTTATTTAAGAACATAAGTAATGCTCGTATGTTCTTAAATAAACTAAAGCTGCATGGAGATATACTTAATAACATAAAGAAATAAAAAGGAATGAAAGAGAGATTTTAACTAAGTAGTTCACCACCCTACAGGTGGGATCTTATAAGTGGGATAGCATATATCATTTTATCAAATAGAACAAAAGAGGTCCTGATAGCGCAAATTAGCAGCTGACTTTCTGTCTATCCCGCCTCGCGGTATAGGCATGACTTTATTATTTAATGCACCAAAGCATATGTAGAGAAAGAGTTACGTCAATCGATCACATCTTTGTTTTATCTCTTAAGAAGTCTTTTTCGGAAAATTGAATCTCTCTCTTTATAGGTACATTAGACATTTATAAATGTAAAATGGATTATTAGAAAGACCAATTCAAATTTTCCTTTATGAAAAGGTAGTCTAATCAAATCCATTGTATATATTGTTGACTTTGACAGTATGTAGTAAGAACAACCTTTGGACACAAGAATGGCCAAAGACATGAGCAAGATAACAAACATCGAAAACCGGCTCTTTTCGGGCCGATAACCTCTCCATCCACATGATACGTAAACATGTATTTGGAACTAGTATTTTGGCTGCACTGCCGAGGTATTTTACTTACTGCTTGCACTTGCACTATAGATATTCTACAACGAAAATATATCTTCTGTCCGCAGAATAGATACCATTTAGTTTGGCACAATGTGAGTGGTTATTTAATGAACATAATAGTACTGATATAAGTAGGTTAAGAATAAGAGATAACATCATGGAATAGTAACGATAAATGGTATTATTAAACTCGTTAAGGTCATGTTAGTCACGATAAACAGACTTCTGATTAGTAATACTTTTATGTTCATTTCATGGCTATTCATTTAATCAAACATAAAACTACCACTACATAATGTACAGGGAATCTCTCCTTCTATAGGTACTCAGTTCTGCTGTATCTTTGAAATGAGATTTGATTTTTATCTTTACGGTCATAATTTCTCCGCCTAACCTAGTAAAATATTACAAGCCGTTTTTATCTTTACATTCCTAATCGGTCATACCTAAATTCTTAGCCTATCCTAGTCAAATCATAAAAGCCTTCATTGGAGATAGTGGGCATACCGCACAACAACAACAGGTGCAGGCAGGTCAATGACCGTTTGACACCTGAACACCGTGTCACGGTCAGCTGGTTACCTAACTAAGAGTTACAGAATTAGGCGGCTTGACTGCACGCAATACAAAATAATAGCACTTTGAACTTGTATTTAAGAAGTAATTTGGTAATTGTGAATCAAGGTTTTTTTCGAAGTTTAATTCATTAATTTTCGTCAGTTATCTTAGACCTTAATAAGAACACTTGGGTGAAGTTTTACTTAGTAATAGCTTCGTAATAGCACTGCGTGAAACTGAAAAGATAAGTGTTCGGTGTTCGGTTTTCGGTGGGTGTGTTTTCATGTTCAGTGTTTAGAAATAAAAAACTCAATTATCGTTATCTTTTGATAACTGATTCAAGTACTTAACTAAGTTTTATCTAAAGCATAGCAGTAAAAATATTTAACAGGCTCGATTCTGATAAGTACTATGTTTACTTTATATTTTTTTTGGATTTATCATCAACGAAAACATTCTGACTCTAATACCGGAAGTAAAAAAAAACAGACCAAACTTTAGTGTGTGAACCTAACCATGAAATTGATCATCTTTTCCCAAGCAACATATAGGTAAAAATATGATTAAAAAAAAACATGATCCTTCCTAGAGTCATTGGGAGGGCGAAATAATTTTTCGTTAACTTTAACTCCCGGTTGCCAAGATAGATACCAAATATGACGTACTTAATCGTCATGTTTGTACACAAAATTAATAACAACTGTGATGAAAATTAAACAGATCTGTTGCTGTCTGTGTTATCTTAAATTGAGAAATATTTGTTTAATATTTTCTTTGAGAGTATCTCTTACTTTTTAGTCACATTATTGCTTCAGCACTTTTTCGTAATCAGTAAGTTTAATACTTAGTTCATTTATTTGCAAAAGTTTAAGCTTTGTTTACATTTATGCATTCATACATACATACTTTATTATACTATTATCGTTTGTTTTAATAATCTATTGATCTAACAATGTGTATGGATCTTATGCGTTTTAATAAAAATTATCATTAAATTTACTAACTGTTCTTAATTCTAACTTGTAATAATTCATAAATTAA
>JARACY010003354.1:0-33957 GCA_029255725.1 Scrobipalpa atriplicella
AGGTGATGGGCTGACAACCTGGTACATGTTTCAGTCTGAAATCGACCGCAATATTTGTTAAGACGTAGCGAAAACACCTTTTACTAGGCGTAACGCTCTGCTCTGCCTACCCTATAATGGATAAAGGCGTCACTATTTATGTAGTATAATCTTATAACGTTCCTTACAAAGTGTTCGGTATGGTTGAACTTATCTTACACAGTGCCTAAGCTCTGGTTAATGTTACAAGTTAACAGAGACTGTTCACTTCAATAAAGAACCTACAGTCGTACAAGCACAGATTACCTAGTATACATGTCCGTTCGGTTATGTATACTAGGTAATCTGTGCTGTCAATGTCACCCACGCGCCAAAAGATCCTTGTACGACTGTACCTATTGGTGACATGGTAAGATAAAAAAAAAAGTAACGTAAATACCACTGAGTAGATAATCACTGGTAATTACTTACTTTTATAAGTTTTTGTCCAATGGCTATGGCACCATCCATATCCCTGGCATGGTTTCCTTGGCCCTGTACAATACTTTCATCAAGTTGTTGTGGTACCAATTCATGTTGGCCCTCGCGGACCGGTTTTGGGCATCCTTCATGATGAAATGGTCCGCCATATTGAATACCTACTATTAAATTAAAGATGAATAAATTATAAAAACACTGAAAATTTTATAGGTAGAGTATTGTAAATATCTAAACAAGTCTTGTTTTGAGTCTGCAAGTCATGTGAGTCATGTGAAGTTTATAATGTCAGATTCGCAACATAATGGAGATATTAAAAAAGAAAATGAAACTCCTTGCTCGGTTTGCTCCTTGTTTGCTTGCTCCATCATAAAAGATTGCTGAACTGCTGTGCGGTAACTTCAGGCTTCAGGATAAAACAGAAAATACGAAGTAGTAATCACAGCTTATACTTTAATTATGAATTACTTATTTACATAAGGAATGTCGCCTATATTGCATGTTTCATTCAAACTAAAACTTTACATTTCATAGATTCAATTCTGGCTATGAGATCTAGAAGCTTTCCTGCCCATCACAGGGCTGCCTCCCATTTGTCTGAGCAATCCTCGCAGGCCTTTGGCTTCCCGCACGCCACTTTCTATCTGCTCGGCGGGAATCGCGCAGAAGTCGTCGACGAGAGGCAGCGGCCCGCTCAGTCGCTCGGAGTACTGCGCCAGGCGGGATTGGTGGCCTATTGGAGACGTTTTCTCGGTGGATTGCTGATGGTTCTGTAAAAGGAAGGAATATGCATTGAACAGATTGCTTAGATACGAAAACTTGAGTTTGATAAGTTACAAGTTAACAGAGACAGAAATAATTTACGTTGAAAGATGCCGTGTAGTGCGATAGAGATAGACATATAGTACGACGAGCATTTGGCTAGTGCGAAAGAGATAGGTATAGTGTATGAGAAGTGGTGTAGAGGAATGGACGATGGTAAGAGATTAATTTTGATTTTTTAAACCTTATTTTGTGAATAGAATTTTACGCTGTAAAAATTGATGGGGATTACTGTAGATAAATGTGTGAATGGTAAAATGGTGGAAAATTATCAATTTGTTTTACTTAAATTGCGCATAGTACGGGAACTGAAGTTTTGTATAGTTGTATAGGGGACGATTGAGAGCGTAGATTTTGTGTATGGTAATTTACTAAAAATATGACTAATTTTGTAGAAAACTTGTGCAAATTCTATAGAGCAATATTGTAATACAATAATTATTCGTTTGAGTGCACCTTAGTGGTTGAAAAACTGTTTTGAGTTGAGTTGAAGCTCTCAAATCGTGCTGATTTAAGCCATAAGTTCAGTACAAGAGTTCTATCAAGTAAATTAGAGAGGAAAATTTGTATGGATTGGCGCGAAAATGTTTGACAGCTTTCATATAATTTTCACGAATACGAACCAAATACGGATGGCAGTGCGTAAACGCCCTTTGAGTGTAAAACCACTATTGATATCAATGTAATTTTAAATTCATCAAATTTTCACTCGACATAGCATTCATAATTAATTTCAAATAATATTATTTTTTCCATTCGGTATTTATAAAAATATACACAAGTTTTTATATTTGCTAAAATGTCTAAAGAAAATTCGCCTAAAATAATTTTAATATAACTCCCGAATATTAGCATAATTATTGAACTAAAAAGTAATATATGTAGTTTTGTGGACAATAAGCTAAAATCATATCAAAGCTTGATTGATTGTGTGTCAGGAAAAATCTTGTAATTCGTATATTGATATCCTACATGTTTAGATGTTTGTATGTTTGTTACTCAATCACGTTTCAGTCACTGGACGGATCGGGATGATACTTGACACACATATACTTTAGGTCCTGGAATTCCGACACCGCGGAAACACGTTCATTTTCACAGGATTAGTCATTTAACGCGGTTGTAACCGCGGCACGGCCGAAAAGCTAGTAGTACATGCATTTGGTTTGTTCTTTGAAAATACACTCTCATCCCTAAGCAATTTCTGGCAGGCCTAAAATGTGTAGGTACTCTCCAATATAAAGCTATAGTAAAACAATTACAGTTGCGTTATAGAATGTTTCGGTTGTTTTTTAAGCTATAATGTCAATTAGTAGGATACTGAGCTGATACTTCCAACAAAAAACACCAATATATTGTTTCAATGCTAGACAATTTCCATTCCTCATTATCATTAGCCTTATCAATGTTTGTAAATATGTAGTTTACTCATAACTTTTAATCGTATATCGGCTTCGTTTATACTGATTTGATTATATTTTACTAACCATCCAAACAACATAATAAGTTGCTGCAATGACTACCGAAGGACCGACCGACCCTACATAGCGGAATTGGGTACTTGACTGGGTAGCTTACAAAATTAAAAATGTTTATACTTTAAACTGATGGCTAAAAATATTGTGGATTTCATTCATCATTTAAAAAAAAATGCACATTTAGATTTTAATAATCGAATTAAAAGTATATAAGTTATTGATTTGAGTATATTTACTAAAATGTGACGTCATAACTCACTATTTTCATACAAAAAAGCGTTTTTGACATTTCATAAAAAGTTGCTGATTTGACTAGTTGGAAAGTAGCCAATTATTATACAGTTTAGCTGGAATATTAATATTAGCTTCACATTTTGAGGTCGTCTTTGACGAGTGTAACTTGTTAGAAAAATAAGGTGATACTCAACAAATGTATCATCGCAAAATGTCATGTCCCTTTCGCAAAATGGCAAATGCCCGTTTGAATTTGTTTGTCTTTTTAGTAAGCCCACTATAAAACTAAAACTATCTAAAAGGGACATTTTGTGAAAAGGACATTTTGCAAAAAGGGACATTTTGAGAACAAGGGGCATTTTGCGAAAGAGACATTCTACGACTAAAGGTCTACAAGACATAAATTTATGTTGATATTATGATGACATCATTACAAATACAATGATTATTTTTTATTTAAAAAAAGAAATTAATAATTAAAAAGCGGCGCCTGATTAGAAATTACCATCATCTCTCTGTTATTGCTGTTTCTAGAAAGGTTTTGCTAAATTCTATTGACTGATTTAAAACAATGTACATACATTAAGAGTGTGTGTAAAATAAACTTGAGAATGAACAAAAGTTTCTCATATTTATTAAAATTATTATTTTTAATTTAATTTTCATAGTAACTAAAAGAGCGGTGGTTGTTGACTTTGTGTTAATTTTAGTGAATGATTGATTGGTACGATTCGATTTTAATTAATTTAAAGCACATAATTTTAAATAGGCTTCTATTCTGGCATACCTGTGTGGCATACGTAGACTCGTAATGATTGTTCCTGTCTCTTTCATACATCAGAATCTAAATTAAATAGGTGTATGGCGTGGCGCGCCATTTCAAAATTTATAAACAATTATTTTTCTAATGCATGGAAGTGACGGTCTAGCGCCACTGTCGTCATCAAGTGACATGACTGAAACTAGATAAAATATGAGTATGAGTACAACAGAATCGAAGCCGTTGTCACGATAAAAATAGTTCCACTGAGGTATTTCACATTATATGTTTCGTTTATTTCATTTAATTAACATTAATTTGATTTTCCACTTTAATTAGTTCACTGTTCTTAACTAAAATTATGAACCAGCACATGTTTCATTGGATACATACTTTGTCACAATAGTTTTACCTTCCATTTGTATTAGAATAGATGTATCGAACTGCTTCCATTAATATTGTACATCATCCATTGAAATATTGGTGACATCAGTCTTGTTGTTAAAACGAAACATCTTTGACAGTGGACACATTTTTATAATTCCCTTAAAACAGTTGGATGTGGCCTTATACTAAGGGTACCATTTGCTGTTGTTAATATGTAAATAAAAGTTGAATTATTGTAAATAATAAAATTATAAAATATATGTTTTTTGCTATAAATTGTTATTTTAATTGTAAATCTACCACTCCTTATGATTATGACATAAAATGATTAGCTGTTATGTTTCTCTCTTAATTTTTATAAAAATTTTGAAAGTGACAGGACCAAACTAAAATAAGTTGTCTTCATCCGAAATGAGTATACTAAAGATTCTAATTTTTTTTATTAGCTTGTTGATTATCCAGCCTGGGTCCAGCAAGTTTCTTAATTGGTACAAGAGTACTCGCTGCAAATAGAAACCTCTCCACCGGAAGGCTGGGTGTAGTGTGACGGGTCTGGTCCCACGTTATTCTTACGGTAGAACGTGTCACGTAATATGGCGCATCTGCCGCGCACCACGTCCCTGGGCGGCACTCTCGCCAGTTTCTGTTGCCAGCCGTAGTCCCAGCTTGTCGCTACGCGGTAGAAGAACCTGGGAAAGAAGAAACATAAGCTCGTGTAATTTAATTCTTAAGTATATCGGAAGCGAAAGAGTTGAGAGGCACATATACTACCATGCTTGGGGACCACGTGGGCCCAGTACGGATTGATCGAATTTACACACAACCTTTGTGTTTCTTCTTAAGTGTACAGGTTTCCTCACGATGTTTTTTTCACCGCAAAAGCACCCAATAACCGTACATATGAAATTCGTAAACCGAAAAACACATTGGGAATCGAATACGAATGGTCGTAGTTCGAATCCCACCAGACCTGCACAGAAGGCAGCGCTGCAGCGGCAAGAGGAATACTACGAGCATAACACCTTGCTTACCATATATGGGGTAGCCTGAATCTAAGGCCTGAATCATACACTCACCTATCTTCCGGCCACTTCTTATATCTTTCATTCAAATAGCGGACATCGCCGCCCTTCTCTGTGCTATCGTAAAACGCCTGAATAAGCTCGGGCTCTATAGGCTTCATCAGACTGTCATCCTCTGAATGTTCCACCTCCCGCAGCGGTATCACAGGTGGTGGTGGTACTTTCTCATCTAACAGCTATAAAAAATTGAAAACAGAGTGTAATCTTCTACAGAAAACCTTAACCATGCTGAACTGAGCGGGAAATAAAAAACTTAGAATGTTCTAGCTGCTTTTACGGCATACTGTAAAAATCAGTAGAGGGAAACGAGAGTTTCAGTGTAATTGCATTTTAGGTGATGGGCTGACAACCTGGTACATGTTTCAGTCTGAAATCGACCGCAATATTTGTTAAGACGTAGCGAAAACACCTTTTACTAGGCGTAACGCTCTGCTCTGCCTACCCTATAATGGATAAAGGCGTCACTATTTATGTAGTATAATCTTATAACGTTCCTTACAAAGTGTTCGGTATGGTTGAACTTATCTTACACAGTGCCTAAGCTCTGGTTAATGTTACAAGTTAACAGAGACTGTTCACTTCAATAAAGAACCTACAGTCGTACAAGCACAGATTACCTAGTATACATGTCCGTTCGGTTATGTATACTAGGTAATCTGTGCTGTCAATGTCACCCACGCGCCAAAAGATCCTTGTACGACTGTACCTATTGGTGACATGGTAAGATAAAAAAAAAAGTAACGTAAATACCACTGAGTAGATAATCACTGGTAATTACTTACTTTTATAAGTTTTTGTCCAATGGCTATGGCACCATCCATATCCCTGGCATGGTTTTCCTTGGCCCTGTACAATACTTTCATCAAGTTGTTGTGGTACCAATTCATGTTGGCCCTCGCGGACCGGTTTTGGGCATCCTTCATGATGAAATGGTCCGCCATATTGAATACCTACTATTAAATTAAAGATGAATAAATTATAAAAACACTGAAAATTTTATAGGTAGAGTATTGTAAATATCTAAACAAGTCTTGTTTTGAGTCTGCAAGTCATGTGAGTCATGTGAAGTTTATAATGTCAGATTCGCAACATAATGGAGATATTAAAAAAGAAAATGAAACTCCTTGCTCGGTTTGCTCCTTGTTTGCTTGCTCCATCATAAAAGATTGCTGAACTGCTGTGCGGTAACTTCAGGGCTTCAGGATAAAACAGAAAATACGAAGTAGTAATCACAGCTTATACTTTAATTATGAATTACTTATTTACATAAGGAATGTCGCCTATATTGCATGTTTCATTCAAACTAAAACTTTACATTTCATAGATTCAATTCTGGCTATGAGATCTAGAAGCTTTCCTGCCCATCACAGGGCTGCCTCCCATTTGTCTGAGCAATCCTCGCAGGCCTTTGGCTTCCCGCACGCCACTTTCTATCTGCTCGGCGGGAATCGCGCAGAAGTCGTCGACGAGAGGCAGCGGCCCGCTCAGTCGCTCGGAGTACTGCGCCAGGCGGGATTGGTGGCCTATTGGAGACGTTTTCTCGGTGGATTGCTGATGGTTCTGTAAAAGGAAGGAATATGCATTGAACAGATTGCTTAGATACGAAAACTTGAGTTTGATAAGTTACAAGTTAACAGAGACTGTTCAATTAAGGAGCCTAAGCTGGTGTGGGATGGATGGAGGGTTGTACGTAAATTATGCAATGCGATTCTGAGGGTAGGTCAGGGTCTGACTTGGTGTCTCTGTCCATAAATCATGGAGAAAAAAATAATAGGACGCCAGGCGCCACTTTCTTTGTCAAGCCAGTTTTAGTACTGCACAATGGAAATAATTTATGTTCCAGACTTCAGTAACAAAAAAGGGAGAAAGTTACTCTAAAATCTTACCTTACTCTTAAGCAGACTCAGTTCATCCTGAAGCCTTTTCAACATAGCTGCATCACTCTCGTATCCAGTCAAAGTGGGCTGTGGCATGCACTGGAACACAGTGGCGAGCAAGTTGTGCAAGGACACTAGCACACTGTCCTGCCAGGACCGAGTGAAGTAGAGACTGAAGGACGGGTTCTCTTCAGGTTTTTGGATGTATGGAAGCACTGAAAATAAATATTTGTAATTTATTTAAGTTTAAGTGTAAGTATTTCAGGTAATATTGAAATGTTAATATATTATTAATTTTCAAAATTAATTTAGTCATTAAATTAATGGTCCAATGAATTTGACCTCTTAAAAACGTCTAGAAAACATGGTTTGCAATCATGACCAGTAGTGGAAAGAACATGGGGAGGTGTTTGCTCTGCAGTGGTACACTTCGGGATATTAAGTAGATTATATCGATTTAATTTTTAGAAATAAGATTGCTGCGCCCTAACCGGGTTCATGTTAAAGCCCTACCCTGGTATTGTTTAAAACTTTTGTACAACATGAATGCAATAAACATTGGAATATTGAGTTTAAAATAATCAAAATCTTGTTTTTAGTTATGTTGTATTTTGAAGAAACTTACTGAACCATTCCCTCCACTCACTCTGCCCCTGCAGTTCAGGCAGCATCTTAGTCATGAACTCTGCTATTCGTTCATTTCGCACCCCACCTGTGCTCTGGGCTGCCGTAACCAGGTACATTTTGTACAGGCTGTATTCTATTTTACGTACAGCTGGAAAAGAAGCAAATTGCGTTATATACAGTCATCATGTTCAAAATAAGTCAGTCTGCAAAAAAGGGAGGGTGGGTAGGTACTCAAGCAGAACATTTTAATGAAATTTGCTTACCAGGCTGCATATGGATTTCTAACTTAGAAAATACTAAGCTGTCAAGGTGGGACCAGTACTCCTTCAGTCCATTTAAGTCCGAAACATTGATAAAATGCAGAATTTGTTCAATAATCTTGTCAACACGAAAACCTTTGTCTTTATCTGCCTTAAGGTCATTGTCAAACGCCTTCACAGCAGAAGTAAAGCCTCTGTATAGTAAGTATTCTCTTATTAATTCGTCCACGAATTGAATATGAGCCATTATTCTTTTATATGTATTTATATAAGAAATAAACAAAACAAAGCTGCAACTTTTGCACAGTAGGAGTACATTCAGAAATCAAATCAAGTATTAATATTAAGTATTATTAATATTATATTTATTTATTTTCTTTTACACTTTTAATTTTTTTTGTTAGATTAATTACCATTACCAGTTTTAAGTTTGTTTACGAATTCCCAAAATTTGCAAAAATAATTGAATAAAATTTTCTTTGTCCAATCAATCAATTACAACTTTTTTTAATTGATGTGTTTAGTAGTTTTTGAACGTGCCTATATACATTGCTGCCAACTTAACGAACACACAATATGTTGCGTTCACAATTAACTGTGCGTGTACTCCTCTGAACAAAAACTCCTTGCGTAACAGAACACAGTACGCTTTTAACACATTTCGACAGTAATTCTCTTGATTTTTCTACGTAAGTTTCAGTGATTTACACATTAAATATTGAATGAGGAGGAAAACTGCCTTTTTCTCCCGCTAGGTGTCGCATGGGCGACTGTACCTTGAGAACTGTCAAATTGTACCAACTTTTGTAAACAAATTGAATATTTTTAGAATATTATCAGTAAATGCCACAATGCAGTGCATTTAATTCCAAAAAAAGGGGAATTCATTTGTTTTCCAAAGATTACAAATAAAGAAAACAGTGAGAGACAGTGGGAAAAAAAATTGCGTATTAAAAACTTCAATGCAAGTGATGCAAGTTGAATGTGTTCAGCGCATTACAAAGAATGTGATTATATTGAAAAAAAATATCGTTTATGTTAAAAAAACTGATAAAATCGCAATACACATGTGACATTGACACGAAATAAGGTACAGTCGCCCAGAGCGCCATCTGTATTTAGCTTTTAGTTTGGCTCCTCATTGCATGCTGAATTTAATGTAAGAGAAGTTTAAATTAAGTGAACGCAGCTTTTATGAAGTGCCATTGAAAACTACCAACATAAAAAAACAAATAATTGAAGGGAAATGTCAAATATTGTCAATCGCTTTCAATCAGCTGTCGATTTTTTATTGTAAATTTATGTTTTTTGCAACAAAATGAACTTGGATGAGTGAAAAGTGGGTGTCTCAGTGTCGTGCGTCGTGTTCCCGGTGGTAGTGTTGGGGGGCGGGCTGTGGCGATGGCGGCGGGGCTCGTGGGCTGGTGAGGGCGAGGGCGGGTGTCGCGCGGCGCGGGTGTGCGCGACCGGGGCTCCGCAGGCATGCGGCGGCATGGCGGGCGAGGCTGCGGGCACGTCGCGCGGCCTCCGAGTCTACAAGATTGTGGTGCTGGGCGACGGCGGTGTGGGCAAGTCCGCCGTCACCCTACAGTTCGTCAGTCACAGCTTCTTGGACTACCATGACCCTACTATAGGTAAAGCTCCGCCCACTTTTAGATAGTGTAGGTAAACAAGCATACTAGAGGAAGTTAGAAGGGACCACTTGTTGGTAAACACAAGAACTTACCCACTATTTACTGATCATCACAGCTGGTACTCTTATGGTATTATATTTATAAACAATAGGTATAGGTCAAATATCAATACTATTTTTCAGTAATAATATGTACCATTATCATCTTTTACAAAATAATAGATCACTTTGTATAGTATTGTATATATTTAGAACATAAATTGTTTGAAAAACAATAGATTGTATTTGCATTATTTTTACTAGTGCGACTACCTGCTTTAATTATGTTAATCAAGAACCATTCAGACTTGTAACAGCCAACAGGCCATACTAATAAGAAAAAATAAATAAAAACATTGTACTGTTATGGTTTTGAAGTATAAATATTTTCATCAAACGAAATTTATACATTAATAGGTAACTTATAATATAAATAGTGTTGAGTTAACTTTGTGTCCAATCTATTAACAAAAACTATTCATAGAGTTAGTTACAGCAGTTATTTATAATGGCACACCTGCTATAGTAATTTTAGGTCTGCTGTTAGAAATTTGCTGTTTTTCTTCCATGTTGGGAGCACTGGGAGCGATAGAAAAACATAGAATGTGCCAGCTGCATCTCCTCCCGGGCATGCTGTTAAAACCAGCTAAGGGATTTGAGGGTTTAAGCGTTTAAGTGTATTGCAATATATAGGCGATGGGCTGACAACCTGTCATTATAGCAATATACATTATCATCTGTAAGAACCCTCAAAACTTGTCAGACCTTGCGGAACGACTTTTGTTTAGGTCGCTTTTGCTCTGCCTACCCCTCTAGGGATAAAGGCATGATTTGTGTATGTATGTATGTATGTATATTAGAAATTCCTTCTTAGAAATAAGCAGTGCCTGCTGTGTCTTTGTTTCCCATGTATGTTTTTGTGTACAATAAATGATTAAAGAACTAATATTTGAAAAAACTCAGAAACTTCTGAATTTAATAAATTCTTTCACCATTAAAAAACTAAACTTCATTCACCCTGAGTTACAAAGGCTACTTTCTACAGGGGGATAATATATGATTACCACCATAAAACTTAAGCTACCTTAATAATAACTTATTATAAGAAAGTCCCATACTTATTTGTATACTATAATTTTTCTGCAGAGGACTCTTATCAGCAACAAGCAGTCATAGACGGGGAACCTGCATTGTTGGATATTTTGGATACAGCGGGACAGGTACGTTGAGTCATTGACTCCTCTTAGCATAATAGTCTCTTATAATAAAATAAGGTCATCTTAAGGGTCTATGGTGCTCGCGGCAACTGTCCCTTTCAAACCAATAACAGAATGCGCGCTCTGTCCTTTTCTACCATGGGGCTGTTTCAAGCCGATTTCATATATTTTTGCATAAATCTCAATGTACACAAAAATTATTGAAAAACAGAGTTGATTATAATGTTCTTCATAATTATACGGTGAATTTGATATAACATTTTCTGTTTCTAAGCTCATAGAAATGTCACAGTTGTTGAAATTCGACATTGAGACGCCAGTTTTTCATGATATTTCTGATGATTTCCTGGTGTAATCATAGTATTTTTAGATTAAATCTATGAATCTAGTTGTTCTCCATATTTTAGAGAAGCTAACCATTTATAGATTTATTGAAAATTCTACTATTAACTATCATAACAAAGTGAAATGCTGGACCGTGTTTAGCTCGATTTAGAGTACTTCCCTCCTTAATGATTTGAACTTGTTATTTTTAAATCCTGTATTTCCAATATATTTATTAAAAGTAGCAGCAGTTCTAATTGAAATCTCTACTATGTTTTATTTTTTTGTGATTTATTTCTTAATACCTTTGACAACATTCTTAAACCCGATTTTAAAACTTATAAGTGTGTACAAAGCATGGCTGCGGGGCTATCCGCCAAGCGACACGCTGGTCCAAGTCGCAGGGCAAGCTTGCCTTGCCAAGCTAGCGTGCTGCACGCAGCTTGAGATCGTTTCGCGACTGGCATTAAGTTTCGGACCGCCCGCCAGTTTTTGTGGCATAATATGCCGGCGTGGCAATTGTATATAGGTTGCATGTGTGTAGCAACTTTTTAACATACCCCTACTCATTGTTCTCAGGTGGAATTCACAGCCATGCGTGAACAGTACATGCGTTGTGGCGAGGGCTTCGTGCTCTGCTACTCGGTGACGGACAGGCGTTCCTTTAGAGCGGCGGCTGAATACAGGCGGCTGTTGGCCCAAGCGCGGCCGGCGGAGAGGCTGCCGTTGGTACTGGTCGGGAATAAGCTGGATCTCGCGCCTAAGTTTAGACAAGTAAGTTACTATGACACGCGGTGTGTATACTGGGCGGGTAGAAAAAAATTTGCTGACCAAACTTTAGAACAATTATCCCCAGGGAACTTAGGTATAGGTAAAAATTGCCCCTCTCAATCCCGAAGAAATGGTGTCAGCAACTCGAGTCATTTTATATGGGAGGGCAATATTTTTTTCACAATGCTCCTTATGCTACCTATGCTCCTTGGGGAAAGTTAATTAGTAGGTATTATAACTTATACATAATTATATAATTATAACTAATATAATTATAACCATCAGAAAAAAAATGTACGCCGTTAATGGCAGAATATAGTGGGACTAATAATAGATATAAGACCTTTGTTACTAACCTATATTCCACAAATAAAAATATCTTTATCTTTAACCCGTGATATTATAACTTAACTAGTGAAATTATAATTTTTACCTAACTCTTTATCATTGTACGTTTATCAGGTGAGCACAGAAGAGGGCAAGGCATTGGCTACACAGCTGGGATGTCCGTTCTTCGAGACTTCAGCCGCGCTACGGCATTTTGTGGACGACGCCTTTCACGCGCTCATCCGGGAGATACGCCGCCTGGAGCGACAGAGACAGGTATAACATCGGCTTCTTTCCCAAAAGTAAACTTTCAAAGTCAAGTCTAAAAAGTAATCGTTATATCAAAGTGTTGATACGCAATTGGGATATCCACTCTTCTCAAAACTACAATAACGATTGATTTAGAGGCGCAGAAGAAATAAAGTCGCTGACGTCACAAGAACGTAGTATGATATAATAGCTTTTGTAAAACGTGTTAGAGATAGTAGTAGTGTTTGGTCAAGCACGCACGATGCCAAATTGAGGCGTACAGCGCTTTGTACTGCGTCTTCTAGCGAGCTATTTTACAATAGCACGAATGAACCTACTACTTGCGATGGATTGGCTCTGGACTGTACCAGTGGTGATAAATGCCCTTTTCCTATTGCAGGCGTCGATCCTCGGCACGGGCATATCGTCGGGCGGCGGGCGTCGTCGCTGGCGGCGGCTGCGGAGCATCTTCGCGCTGGTGTTCCGCCGCCGCCGCCGACACCACGACCCCTGACGCCGGGACACGCTGTAACAGGGATACAGGTTTGTCACCCCTGATGTTACAGTCACAGGTTATATCGAAATCGAGAGGTTTCTGACATCTGCTGTTGATGGCAAAATGAGAAGAGAAAAATGTTTGTCACCTCTGCCTCATGTTACAGTCCAGGATTATATCGAGAAGTTTTTGACGTCTGCTGTTGTCTGTAAAAAGGGAAAATGTTTACCATCCCTGATGTTACAGTCGCAGGTTATATCGAAAGGTTTTTCACATCTGCTGTTGATGTAAAAATGAGAGAAGAAAAATGTTTGTTACCACTATTGTTACAGTATTGGATTATATGGAGGCAACTGCTGTTATCGGTAAAATGATAGAAGGAAATATTTGTCACTCCTATACCATATAAGGGTAATATGGACATTATGGACACATCTGCTGTAGTTGTTGGTAAAATTATGAGGGGAAATGTTTCAGTATAGAATTACGTAAATCAACAGGTTAAGAAATGGTTGCCTAGTATCGCATAATATCAACAGAATAAAGGAAAATGTTTGTCACCTCTGCTACAGTATTGTATTATGTATCACAACATTGGGAAAACAGTTTGGTTACATGGATACCACAGCCATTGTCTAGTATCGGATAACATCAACAGGATAAAATAACATGTTGGTCATCTCTGCTCTAACCTACAGTATAGAAGATTGGAGGTAGTATGTGTTATTTCGAGATAGTAATAAACAGTTGGATAAGGTAATAAGAAGGGTTTGTTGTCCTTGATATAACAAATAATAATAATAATTTATATAAATGTAATAATTTAAAGCGATAGCGACTAACTCTAAAAACAGTTTTCTAATTCCATATCAGTACGCAATGAACCAAATTGTTTTAAATCAAGGGCAACAAAAATTGTAAAGTTAATGATTGAATCTAAGGTTCGGGTATTGTGTGTAGTATTGTTTCGAAGCCAGTTTTAAAGATCTTGGAGTTTACATTCCTAGCAGTCTTACTAAGAATTTAAAAACATACGATGTTTTAGCGTAAATTGTATGTAACTTATTGATTATAATAGTCTTTTAAAAACTCTCACGGTTATCAACATTACATTGATTAAAAACGGGAAATTTACAGTGGTTTTCCATTTTTTGGGTTAGTATCCGATATTTCAATGAAAAACCACGGTAAATTTACCGTTTTTAATCAAGCTAATATTGATTAAAATGTCTTGAAAGTGCTTCAAATGTACAAGGAAGGTAAATAAAGTAATAATTTAGCTGTGAAAGCTTGCCACAGTAGTATTATTGTGGATATATAGAGACGACTCGTCAGAATTTAAAAAGCAAATAATATGAAGTTTACCTCATATGTATGTATTTATGAATATAGATTTTAATGTATTGCAGTAATGTTATTGCACGTTTGATAAGAATTATATACCCATCTTTTTAGATTGTGAACTTGATCTAAATTAATAACTAATAAGATGAACTTCGAGTCAGTAATCTTCTTAGTAATTGTTCCTATCTTATTTACCGAATTTAACCTTATTTTGAATATTTATTTATTCCCCTTAATTTATGGCCTTAAATGGTACATAAAGCATTTATTACCTATCAGCCTATATCTATTCGATTCCTTTGTAAAAAAAGGCCTTAGACCCAAACTGCAATTTTATTATTCAATGACCCCTTTCTTCTTTTTAACCTATATGTTCTTCTTCTTTTTCATGTATTTGTAACGGTATATTCATCTTCAAAGAATTAGGAACAAAGCTTCCTATTTCTTTTACCTTTCTTCCTACCTCTTTTAAATTTGGAAAACCCATAACCTGTTAATGTATAGATAGAGACATTAGGCCTATACTATTATGATAAGATTTAAGTCATAATAATACAGAATAAAATAATCTGTACTTAATCTTAAAACACTTTTCTATGACAAAATGATATTTAATTCTATTTATGGTTTTATAATTATTTCAATAATATTTTGTAGAACTTGTCTTTACATTCTAATACTTCAAATTGTCGATATAAATTACTTTTATATTTTACTAGTTGCAAGTGTTTTCTGCGTAATATAGTACTTGTAACATTCTGTAAATGTAATACTATAACACTATATCTAATGAATTAGAAGCTATTTGTTTTCCCTTTGAAACTAAGAGTGTTCTTTGGTGTTAACTATAGTTGTAGTATAAAGTCGATCACATACAATCCACCGAAATCAGTGCCCTAACCTCTAAAATTAGCAATAATATTGTTATAAAAGCTAAATAAGATGTGTATAATGTTGGTTTTTTAGATATTTTAGTGGTTGTTATAATTTATGTGTTATTTGTAAAGTCGCTACTATAGGTGCCCTCTAGATTATAGTATAAAGACAGCAGTAACAGCAGTAAGTGTTTCCCTAGTTAGCCAGGTTTATATAACTTCCTACCATTTTAAATACATACCTATATGAAAAAGTAAGTGTTAGGCATATAGAGCAATATACAGCATTAATAAATCGAATAACTTAATACTAAAGTAATAATTTTATTTTGAATACAAGCAAATATTGAGGTTGCCAGTATAAACATTTCTTTACAAAAGCTTAATGTACTAATAATACCACATAAAGTCGTATAAAAATGTACCAAGGATAGAGATAATAAGTCTTCTTGTTACATTGTTTTAATGATGGAACGAATGTATTTGTGTCCAAAAAGATGAACATCAAAAAAATATTAGAAAAATACTTTGTGCTAAGATAGTTGTATAAACCTGACTTTCATCACACTTTAGCAGAAGTCTTCCGCAAGAGGAACCCAAGAAAGCAATAAGTTAAATATAGTGCAAAGTTGGTTTAGTCATTTAACGTTTATAATTTAGATTTTAAATGTTTAGCATAACGCGTAGTGTGGTAGTAAAATATAACAGTTGATTGTGGTAAGCGTTAGATAAAAATTCTGGACCAATCGTGGAATTGAATATGAAATAACTAAGACAATAGAGTACCTAACCTACGTAATTTTAGCTAAATATAAATAGTATTCCTTGGTATACTGGTAAATAACTCAGATAAAATAACCCTTTAATAACCATAAATATAAAGAAAATATAATTGTGTTTTAAACATAAAAGTACACTACGATGTTTGGAAAACTTATATCAACATTAAATTCTTATATTTTATTTACGAAGAATGTCAAAATAGCTACAAAATATTTCGAAATTCGCCCACTGCTACATTTTCACTATTGGCAGGTGGATTCTTTAAGGATTTTATGTCACCAGCGAAAAAGATGGGGCGGGAATCACGTATGCAGAAAAACCAAAAAATATTATAATATTGCAACATACTAACCACAGAGCCACTACAATTTTGTTTTGTATAAAATACTAATATTTATAAAACGTTTTTTAAATACAAAGTAGATATTTGGCGACCAATAAAAATGCTTATCCGATGGTTCTGAATTTTGTTCTACCGCTTATTAGAATCAGCTGACTTCATACATTTTGTGTATAGAGGGACCTTGTAGAATTCCAGAGAAATGCCATTGCTCTTTCGGTAGCCAAAGTAGTTTGAAAGTTACCTGTAAAATTGGTCTGGTTTGTAAAATTATATATTATAATGGATCGAGATTCGAGGTGTAAGAAAAAAATATACCAAATGATTGGGCGTAAGAAAAGGTCGTCTAGTTACTTTTTGTTATAAAACATTTTTGCTCTCACTATATCTTTTGGGGCTGGGAATAGAAGCATAATAAATAAAGTAACGATATTATTTAATAGTAAAAATATTCAAATAGATTGATGTATCTATCCTAAACTCTGTTCCCAGTAAAATTTTACCTTAAAGTACAATTAAGTACCTAATGTAAGTGAGATCTATCGAGCTCTTCTTTTTAATCTGTGTAACAGAGACAGCAATAAGTTTATCGATAAAATATATAATAATATATTTACATAAATGTAAGTTTTATGTGTATGTGAAGTTCCCTTAGTGTTGTATGAAAAAAATGTATTGGATATTGTAATGTAACATTAGGTCGATACGCACAAATTTTAGTGTAGTTTGTCATTGTGGGTGTGTGTTTGTGTATTTGGTGGGGATTGGTTGGCGTGATTCAATAATAAGTATTCCATGGAATCTATGTTGAAGAATGAATATGTCATAGGCCGTGGCAGGATAAGTTAAGTGATTCGGCGCACACGGAATTTCAGCTTGTAATTTTTACGGGTGATGTAACTCCACATTTGTGAGAAATATAACGCCTTTATCATATCTATCATTTGTTGCACGCCCACTGCTAAACAAAGCTAAGCGAATACTTTGAAAATCTTTGATTCTGTCATTATTTGATTTGGGCCCATAGCTTATTTTGAAACCAATGCCAACCAATCCGCTCCAGGTTACGTATTAGCTGGGCGAGTCTCAACTAGCAGATTGATATAATTCTTTTCGTAAATCGAGATTTTGGTATGTTCTCAAATTTCTCAGTTTCATATCCTCTGAAACCTATATGGTTCAGAAGTTTCTATGACAAACAGCTAATTAAAAAAAAAAAACTGATTGTAAAGCAGAGCATTTGACGCTGTGGGCTCGACATTCGCGCAAATTTTTCAGTAATATGTTTGAAACATTGAAAAATGTGAATTTTCAAATTGCTTATTTTGTAACCGTCAAAGCAATCTGCGTAAATGTGGACCAACCCAGTACAATAAGCGTGGTGTCAAACTAGAGATATATATCAAATATGGAGGTGTTACAAAAACACACAAAGACTCAACGATTTTTCACTTTTGGCCTGGAGTAGAGTGAAGAGTAAATTCTTAAAAACTTATCTTACTAATTAGTGTTATTTATGCATTTATGTTTTTAAATATCTATACCAGGTTTAAGAGACAGCTTCCCGCAAACTGATAGAGGTTGCTCAATCAACGACACTGAACAACTTCCACCTAGAAATTCTTTCAGGAAATAAAAAAAGAAATGCCTTTTCATACAAATTGTCTGATCGAATTGGTCATTTTGTATAGGAAAGTAATTTTTTTTTCATCTCCTAAAACAATTCTTGGTGGAAGTTGTTCAGTTTCCTCAACTGAGAAACCCCCTATCAGTTTGCGGGAAGCTGTCTCTTACACCCCGTATTTTTATTGAAAGCGGCTTGTTTTTTCAAATCAGAAGATTTTGAAGTTTTTGTGACACCTGCATGCTATAAGTTAAGCAAGCGAGCTTTGCGCGGCCCGCGTGTGACGTCGGGCCTTGCCATCCCTCACGGGACTCTTTCGTGTACCTTGATATTTAACTAACTAAATATACTTTTAATTTATACTCTTTCTGAGACTATACTTCTGGTTTAAAATGAACAGAGCTACGATTCGGTTCTTATGTTCATTTCGCCATAGCGTTTTTTTATATTGCTCACGATTTTGGGCGATTATTTTATTTGTCTCATGACACGACTCTTGAATGTGTTCAAAGCTATTTGCGCCTAAACTATGCTTAGTCGTAGTTTTGTTTATATTAAACTAAATAAGGTAAGCATTCAGTTATATCCACAAGTGTTAGCAAACAAATTTTAAACATTTTTAAATTACAAAAAAATTATCTGGCAGTCTCTTATGGTGACAGACAGGCTGCGTGGTTAGCTAAAGTACATTACCTAGTTCTGTACTTTTTTTTCAAACTTACCTGAAATTATGATACGTGACTATTTCCAAAATATGATAAACAACAAATCAAGAATTTCAATTTCGATCGATTTATTTTTTATCATATTTTGGAAATAAAATAGCACTATAAGTGTCAAAAATACATATAAAAATATGTGACTATTTGCTGGATATCACTGAAAGTTTACCTGAAACTTTTTAGACTTAAGAGATACTATTTCTATCGTTTCTAAGTATTGAATGTGTCATTTTGCGTTGAATAGAGTTAGCGAGATTTGCAGTAGTTAAGAAATATATATTGGCGATAGGTTCCAGTTCTAGTCATTATATATTGTTTTTTATAGATATTATTATAGGTGTTCGTTTTTGCTTCGTTGCTGTAGTGGTTTGAATAGTAAGCTTGAAAATGTACTAGCCCGACGCGAAGCAGTTTTCTTTGGTCCATTGCACTGAACTACTATTATACTAGCGTTTATAGAACAGCTATTACAAACTTAAGGAAGTGCGCGGGAATTGAATATGGCGTCTGTAAAATATTACGTCCGTATTTAATTTTAAAGCGTATGATAAGTGCTGAGGTAATAAATAATGAAAACTTATTACATTTGTATCAATTTCTATACACAGTGCGGTCACCTTACATATAAAGGTCGTGTCATTGATTGTTTTCGTGATCAAAGATCTTGGGAAGGTCGTTGAGATTCATTGACATTGACCCTCGGAATCCCGCTAAGCCTTTTTGTTTCACCCTGCAATATAAATGGGGCCCATTTAATTACACTGAAGGGTAAATTGTGTGGTCTAAAAGGGTAAAAACGAAAAGAGTAAACGCTGTCGTTTATTTGAAAAATCACATAAAAAGATCATAATTTAATAACGAATTACCAGTTATTTTATAACACACAATTACATACATACAGCCACTCTTGTATCCCTTACTGGGTAGTTAGGGCATCAATGGCTTGCTAAATTCCGATTTCGGTACGTCTGAATTAGGATCTATTCTTCTGCTGGTACGTTCTATGATTTATGTTTCATCACTCCCAGTCAAGCATGGAAGTTAATCAGTTTCCATAATTATATTTTATTCGTTAATTTGTATTCGAGTAACAACATGTAAGTTACATTACGTATAGTCAAAATAATAATTTCTTCACGTTGGATAACCATTTCCCAAAAAGTAAATTTTTTAAAAGGTACATGTTTCTTATTTTTACTTAGTTAACAAAATATCGTTTGAATTGAACCGATCAAGCTTGGGAACGCTAGTCAAACCTCCACAGCAACGTTATATTGTACGTAGAATAGCGTTATTTGGAACCAATCCTCGTTGTTAGCTAGAATCAGTTGGATGAGTTTACTAGTAGTGTAACTGCATATACAACGTGTAACATAATGTGCGAATCTACCCATGAAACTGAACAACTTTCCCTAAGAAACATAGGTCGAAATACGAAAAAAATAATTGACTTCCTAAATGCACTAACAGCTGATGCATTTTTGTTAGGAAGGTTATTTTTTTTTTCGTTTTTCGTACTATGTTCCTTAGGGAAAGTTGTTCAGTTTCATGTTTAGATTCATACCTTTCACGATGCATATATACCCTTTCTGTTACACGTTGTACAATACACGTAGTAGGTTTGAAAGTGTGTTTCCATAGCGTGGCCTAATAATAATCTGCCACATTTTTTATTCATGTTTATAAAACTGTAATTTTGACCGTGAAAAATGAAACGATCAAAACATGTCTAAATTCAATAAAAAACGCACAAAATAATAAAAAATCTGGGGTTTTATATATTACTTATAATGTATCTTCGCCCTTTCTAAAAGGCGTTATATCAAAAGAACATATTACAAAAGTGCCACTCTATTTTTATAAAGTACAGAAATATTTTCATGCTTAACAATGTCTGTCAATTTTGTTTTGGATGTGTCTGTTCTGGCTATAAATAACATACCTATATGGCGGGGTAGTGTGACTTGCGCTCCTGAAGAAGTCTCTCGTATAGGGTCGAAACGTTGAGGGAAAACCTCCGTTAAACATACAAGTGAGTAGTCATGTGTTTAATCAATACGTTTTAAAGTTTATTTTTAATTTCAAAATGTCCATAATGTGGACTTTATGACCAAAATACCGTAATACCAACATCGGACATAATGAAGCAATAAATTAACATCGGCAAAACCAATACAAATGAACGCGATGTTTTAAGTTTCACACCGCATCGTTTGTCTGTTTCGTTTCTGTTTATCCAACGAATATGTGTGTTCGTTATTCATGATTAGTTTCATACATACATACATACAATCACGCCTTTATCCCTAATGGGGTGTACTTAGGTCGTTCCGCCACGTCTGACAAATTTTGAGGGTTATTCCAGATGGATCTGTATATTGCTACAGTGACAGGTTGTCAGCCCATCGCCTAAATTACAATACTGAAACCCTCGAATGCCTTAGCTGACTTTTACAGCATGCCCGCGAGGATACGCAGCTGGCACATTCTATGTTTTTTTCTGACTCCCAGTCCTGCATGGAAGGAAATCATCATTTTCATCTATAAATAAACAGGGCATAAATACATTACTATTTAGGTACTATTGCTTCATTTTTGAAACCCTATAAAGTAGGTCAATAGACCATGGTCTGTGCCATGGTCCAACGTTTTGACAGATCAGGCTATGTCTATCTTGTTCTTTGACGTGGGTTTGTTTAATTTCACGAGATAATTTAAGAGCGTTTCTTTATTTGCGTGATTTTTAAACCTGATTGTCATTGCATTAGGAATATTGCCACTGCAACTGGGTCTTTTAAAAGTTTTAAAGTTGTGTCTGGAGATAACCTTACAACTTTTAAAAGATCATACTATTAATATGTATTGTTCAAAGTATTTTCAATATTTATAGCCAGTGATTTCAGTTTAGTTCTGCATAAAAGATTAATAAAACTACGTTAAACTTAAATGCCATAATGAAGCAATATGCTTTTGATATAAAATATTAGTATTACAATAGAGACTTACTAAAATATATTTACCTAAAATTAAGTTATTCATACGCCATTTTCCAAAATAGCATTTAATCGATTAACGTTTGTTTTTTAGTTTTCTTGATGCGTTCAGAAAGTAACTACGTTTTTGTTTACACAAATTAATTTAATAATGTTAATTTAAACTTATTTTTGTTTTTAAATCGACCTGTATCTAAAATTTTATCGTTTTACCGGTAATATTTTCCATAAACTAGAAAGTGTAAAAGTTAATTACTCATAGTAAGTGATTTGAACAATAAATAAATGAATACCTACGTATTTCAAGATTTTTAAATGTAAAAAATGTTCATTGTTGTAATTTTTCTTTAAGATCGGAATATTTATTAAAAATATGTACCTATTTTGTTAAGAACGATAATTTATAATTATAACACCAAATAGTACCTTTGCAGATTTTGTAATATATTATTTTATTATATTATGTGTAAGCAGTGTGTAGAGGTTTTGTTGAATAAATGTCATGTTTCGGACTATGTTGTTTAAATTGAAAACCCAAATATCATTTTACAAAATGCAATATATTCAAAATCTTGCGTATGGCGTTTACGGCGTATTTATCATAATTCGATAATATTTTACGAATTTTTCACGTTTAGCAAAGAATAATAAATATCACACCATTTTGAATAAACAACGAACACATAAATAAATCGGGAATGTGTTCGACAGGTTATCTGTTAAGGGCTTTGAAAATATTGTTATTGCCAAATATCTCAATTTTAAGAAGGTATTCTAATGATATGAGGCCATTATTTGCTATTTTCGTAAGACTGGAAAAGACAAGCAGACAAATATCGTTAGATTCGGTGTGATCTGGCCAAAAAGTATTTTCGGTAATGAAGTAGGTAATTAACGATGAAAGTTCTTCATGTAATGCTAACAAACAAATCACAAAATGGACCTTAAACCATAAGGGATAAAGGCGAAATTATGTTTGTTGTCGAGGGTATGGACTAGGGTAAACAGTAGTGTAGGTAGAGAGTAGTGGTCGGGTCAGCGTGTCAATAGTTCTAACGGCAGTAGCGATTGCGTTCACTTCACACGTCATAAAGTTGCGTTTAACGATGTCTGCAACAGCTGTACTTTGGACGCGTGTGTGTTGTACGTATACATGAAATGTACAGCCCAATGCATGAGTATTTTAAAAATTGGAATGAACACGAAAAAATCCCCACCTTAACACTGGTGTGAAAACTGTTTTTTATCACCAAAATATTTCCTATCGCGAGTAGAACCAGTATAAAAGATTGCCACTTCTAAAACCAGTCTTTAAATTAGCTATTAATCTTGAAGAAAGAGATGTTATCAATCAGACTGCGGCAGATAACTTCTGTCCCGCTATCTTGATCAACAGTTGGATCGAACGACGTCAGACCTCAGAGACCGGAATTCAACTCTAAAACTGCTTTCCGATTTACTAACACTGTTTCTGTTCTCGGTTATATAAAAATTTCGTCATCATTGGTGAGAGAATACCGCATTTATAAAAATGTGCAATATGACTCTCATGAATTTAATTTTGCATCACAATCAGATTGTTATTTTGAACGGAATTATTACTGTGATTATATTTATTGTTATGTTATACAATGTGTAACATAAAGGGTATATGCATCGAGAAATGTGGGAATCTACCCATGAAACTGAACAACTTTCCCTAAGGAACATAGGTCGACAAACGAAAAAAAAGTTTTGACTTCCCGTACAAAATGCGCTATCAGCTGATGCATTTTGTATGGAAGATAATTTTTTTTTTTTCGTTTTTCGACCTATGTTCCTTAAGGAAAGTTGTTCAGTTTCATGGGTAGATTTACACATTTCTCGATGCATATACCCTTTCTGTTACACGTTGTATGTAAAATATCAAATATCGAGGTAACAATAAATATAATCGCGGTAATAATCCCGTTCAAAATAACAATCTAATTGTGGTGAACAAACGCGAAAGTCGCAAAATTTAATTTTGTACATTTAATTGCAATAATAAAGCTATTGCTATTGCAATGTCACAATCAGTCATCCAGAATTTTAATCTTCATAGTATAATACATTTTAAAGCCTTTCTTCGATTGTGATGTACACAATCGAATTGATAACAGAACAAATAGTATTGCTTTTCAAGAGAAAAAAAAATCTTTGCGAGCACCATTCGGATGAGCAGTAAACGCGTTAATAGTTGACGTGGATGGAAGCCGCCGTCAGACCGCGACTCCGCAATTTAATGGAGTCCAGTAATGTTACAACCACTCGGGCCACTCGTAAAATGTACAGATTTCGGCTTTATGCCTGTACGTCATTCGAAAATTGTACGCAGGAGAGATTTGATGAGATACACTGTACATTGATGTTTTGACAAATTTTGCAAATATATAATTTTTAATGTTTACTGATTGTTTAAAATGTTAAATGAAACTATGCAATGAAAGAAAATAAACTACTACTGCTGAAATATAGTAGGCAAATCTTGAATTAATCAAATCACCTCTGAGACGTTGCAACTAGCTACGAACGGCGTAGCTAGTGTCTACGTCGTAGCGTCGTAGTACTTTAGTAATATAAAATTAAAATTAAACAGGGAAAAGACTAGGGCACAAGTTATTTACTAAAAATAAATAATTTTTGTTGGACCGACGCTTTCGACGTTTCGACCACACGAGGTGCGGGTGCGACATTTTCCTGCTCCTGATGAAGACCATCGTATATTGTCGAAACGTCGAGGTCTAAGTCTCCGTTCAACAAAAACCAAGTCAGCCGTTCAGTTTTATTATTCATTAAAAAAAATATGCTTGAGTCTGTTAAAATAGTGGGAGCAGCCATCAATGTATTGTATAAAAAGTATATATCATGGTTTTGGGATTACAGCAGCCAGTAAGCCTCCGTAAGATGCGTAACGAATTACGGAACGCACTGGCGTGTGAGACGTAAAATGATAAACTGAGTTATAGCCACATCTCTAGTAATACGTTATTGGAGAAATATGTAGCTTTTATATGTTTAATGACCGTGAACATGTTGTTTAATGTTATGACTTCGAAAATGATATTTTTGGGTAAAAATGTACTTATGTATCTATAATAATGCTACCCTTTTTCTAGCTGGGTGAAACTTATATGTCTGAGGTCTATTAGGCTGTTTAAAAACCACCGCTTTAGGCGTGAAATAGTAACAGACAGACAGACAGGCAGAGATACTTTCGCATTTATAATATTAGTAAGGATAAGCCAATACTCAAAATAGCATAGAGTATAATCCCAAGCCCCCGCAGCGAGGACACGACTTATCCAGAAACTGGTTACTACAAGGCGCTCCGCAAACTAACTTAGCTTCATCAGTTTAATAGAGATACAATACAGCTTTCTGTACAGTGATTGTCTTTTGACTAAAACTGAAGGCCGTGATGTGATTGATCACTTTTTATAGTTTCGAATTTCATAGTGGTTCCCCACTTTAGATACTGACAAATATTAATTTAACAAAATAGCATAGAATAGACTAATCCCAAGCCCCTGCAGCAAGGACACGTCTTATCCAGAAACTGGTTACTACAAGGCGCTCCGCAAACTAACTTAGCTTCACAGTTTAATACAATACAGCTCTCTATACAGCGTGATTGCCTTCTGACTGAAACTGAAGGCCACGTGATGAAAACTTTTTATAGTTAAGAATTTTAAAGTGGTTCCCGACTTCTAGAGACTGCTAAATAAATATCTGACAAAACTTTAAAAAAAAAATGTACCTAGAACCTTCCTATTAAACTGAACAACCCAAGGAGCATAAAAAACCGTAAAGAGAAGCAGTTGATATATTTCGAGTTTTTTATCACGACTCGTGGTGTATCAGTTACACCCTGTCATTATTTTGTAGGTACATACAGTTGTATTAAATCTAAATGTGCATTTTTTTTAAATGATGAATGAGATCAACAATATTTTAGCCATCAGTTTTAAGTATAAACGTTTTGAATTTTTTTAGCCACTCAGACAGTCAACACGCCTATTACGGCTAAACTACAGGCGTCAGATAAAACATCTGTATACACATCATACCTACTTCATATTGTTGAAAGTACCGATACGACTTAAACCTTTGTCAGTCTAAATGCCACTCGCAAAACTTTAAATGATAGTTACCAACTTATTACAACAGTTCATTTCGTAGACTGCTACAGACAGCCGTCAATTAAGGGTTCATTCACTATTATCTTGTCCTTGAGAAACAGTGACAATTTCTCCTTAACAATGGTATCAATTCTGAACGTATAATGTAAAACCAGTAGAGAAAATTTGTCTTGTCAATTACATGTAGGAGCGCCTTACTTTTTGTTCTTATTGTCTACTGTAACTGAACAACTTTTCTTAAGGGATAAGGAGTGATTATTTTTAGGAGTAGGTGTTGTTTTTTACTACATATTTTTGCTGCGCAGTAAACAATGTCGAAATAAAAGCTTTACTTGGCTTTTAGTATGAAGCTTTTAATATTTTTTCCCCTTTTTTCAGCAACTAAGTTTTTATATCTTGTTTGATATTTTATTACAAAAGTGTACATCTACCCACACAATGCTGTAACATGGACATAGATGAGTAGTTGTATCAGCATAATAAATACCTATTAGCTCTGTTTAACTATTAGTCAAGTTTCATAACAAGCTTAGTCGAAGTGGCTTACAGTTCCTGTGTGTAAGTATACGGTTCCACCACACGGAAATTACAAACTATAGCTTATGCTACTTGTTATTAGTTTGTTATTGACCTTGTCATTAGACTAGAATTAAGAAGATACATACCTTATAGCTATATGTGTTTATTTAGTATTTATTTATTAATAATTTGTCACAAATAATCATGTACAGTCTAGGTATGAGATGACCTGCTTTTAAGAAGGTATGGTATTGTATCGATTCATAAGCGCACAAAATCACTAAATCTTGACAATGGTCACCTGTCCTTGTCTCTCCTGAGAGAACGGAAAGGGATGGCAACAATATTGGTTAAGATTTAGTAAGTCATAGTCTCCACGAATCGATAGCATTGTGTGCAATCTATTAAATTAAAGGTTTTGATAAGTAATTAGTCAGGAGATAAGTAGTTTGCTTCTTGTACAAAGTATATAAAAACATATTTTTGAAATGAATTTACAGAGACAAAATATTCAAAAGCGATTTGCCTATTTTCTTATACCTTATTACTTATTCATAGAAATTCTGTTATCGTTGCGGGGTCTCAAAGAATAAAGAATACCTACCCGTCAAAGCAAATGTGGGATCAAATAATATTGTTGACATCACTTGATATCATAGTCCCGTATTTATAATCAGCTCTCAAGAGTGACAGCGAGCTTGAGTTCGTATCAGAAATGTCATTTCAGTACAAAACGGTCTGTCAAATCCATACTTAATATTGGTCTCAATCTTGAGATTGCTTTATAAATACGAGCCATAGATATCTAACTGTAAAACTGTTATTGTAGTAGGAGTTGGGCTGTAAAATCAGAATCGGTTTGTGTCAGCAAAGTTTCAACATTTTAACCAACCAACCAACGTATTTTACAATATGTGTTTGAAGGTTTTCCATGCTTTTTCAATATTAAAATACTGTTATTTAGCATTTTGGCGAATGAAGTAAATATAAATTAGATTTATAATAAAAATAAACAATAATATTTTGTCCTTGAGGAATTTAATTTCTATTGAGATTAAATAACGAAAGAAAAATTATAATATAAGTCACGGGTGAGTCCGCCGATATATGGTAATATTTTGTAGCTTTCCCACAAAAGAGAGAGATTTTATTTTAGATAGGTATGAAAACTGAACTGAAATGAAAATGTTGTTTAATTAAACTGTCAGGTGGTCTAAATATAAAGCTTATCTCTTCACCTCCAACCTTTGAGGTTAATCAAGTGATCACAGAAACACTTCCTGTTTACCGCCTAAACAAAAAGGCCCAACATAATGGGTGGTCGGGTTGAACGACCCAATGAATCCTGGTGTCAGACCCTGACAATGGTTTTTATTATCAGAGACGGCTGAGACCGATGGTTTAACGTTCCCTCCGAAGCACAGCATTATTTTTCTTGACATACAATATGACAACCTCTAGAATCTATTACAAAGTAATTATTATCGTGTTTTTTTCCGTGGAAATTGAACTCACGACCGCCGGACTCAAAGCACTAGTCCTAGACAGATTAAAAGCCCTTTGAAATCAATAACCTGTAGTTTAAACCGCCGTTAATTCTGCAACGAATTGTTAGAGGTTAATGGGGATAGAGGGGAAGGTGAGGGGAGGGGCGGGGGGGGGGGGACTTGTTGCGTGCTCAAACCCCGCTCGGCGTGATTTGGCGAGTTACCGGGGTTTGCCAGGACATGGGTTTTCCACTGTATGTGGTTAAAATTGTTTAGGTATTTATGTGGACAGGGTTGTAATTATTTAATGTAGGTATGTTGCTTTTATAGTCACGCAAAGTACGTTCACGCAAATTCCCAAAAATCGTACTTAATACTTACACGTACGTTTACCAGTGTGTTTACGGATAGTTATTAAAAAGCAAACAATTATAAAAATACGATAAAAAGCCTTATATTTCTTTCTTTACAATATATTCAGCTACATACTTAGTTTTAGGCATAGAGAATTAGTAAAATATTATGAAACTGAAATAACAAACCTTGATAAATAATTCCGTAGAGAGTCTACGATATTCGTAGCAATATACTACGGCATAGCACTCTGCTACAATCGCATAATCATGCAGAGATCCAGTTTCCCCTGGGAGCTAGGAATGTTTCGCTGGAGGCTGGCAGCTGGCACCGGCCGGTCAGTCGGAGCCCGAGCTGCCGCGAGACGGTCGCTTGTCACACAGCGCTCGAAACACACGATAGTTCGCGAATGATAGCTTTTTAAACGAAAAGGTTGAGATTTATTTGTATTTAGACTTGATTTTCGGAAGAAAATAAGTTGAATGATTTATGTAGTTCAGAAATGACTAGGTTTTGTTAATAATTTGAAAAAATATGCGAATGTTTTGATGAAGTTGAAGTGAAAATCTGCAGCAAATTGAATGGAACTACTTACATTAATTTTAAAATTTTATTAAAAAGAAGAAATTAAGTTGAATGTAGTAAATAATAAAGAATCAATAAGAATAGAATAGGACAGTAAACAATTTGAAAAAGCAATCCAATGTTTTGATGAAGTTGGAGTGAAAATTGATAGCAAATCAAATGGAAATATTAAATTAATACTTATTCAAGAGAAATTCTCTGAATTCTCAGAATTTCTATTTCAGATTGTAAACTTTAATTAAAATTGGTAAACTTTGTCTAACGATCATAATCTTACAGTATATTCAAAAAGTTGTCGCAAAATTTAGAACTACAACTTAGTAGATAACGAGCTAACATTGCAATTAGACTTTATTAGTCAATTCGTTAACAACTTATTGAAACTTTGTAAGTTCTCACAAAAGTTATTTTGTTTTCAATCAAGCTTTTACATTTGCATTGCAGACTGCAAAGTTTCGCTTAGTTTTTATTTGAATTTAAAAAGTCGTTAATCGGTCGTGACTTGCTTTAAGGCCCGTATTTATAAACAGCTCTCAAGTGTGACCACGAGTTTGAGTTTGTATCAGAAATGTCATTTCAGTACAAAACGATCTGTCAAATCCATATTTAATATTGATCTCAATCTTGAGATCTCTTAATAAATACAAGCCTTAGTCTATTAAGGTTTCTAAAAGATGATTCAGTTTGTCCAATAAATATGACTCAGATAAAAACGTATGATTTTAATTGCACCTACGTTTTGGATTAGTAAGAACCCGTTTAAAAATAAAATATCATCGGCCTAAATAGTACTCAAATGTTACAATAATAAATACGTTTGAAACGTTTCTACACAATATAAAATAAGGCATTGCAAAGTAAGAATCCTTGAAAGGTATTTTTGTGCTCTTGATAATTGAAAACCTTTGCTCACTTGGGATACCCATAGTAAAATTGTGAGAGCGTAAATAAATTATTTTCCAATTATTTCCAACTATCCAAGAAAAGTGTTTCATTATTATAGGACACGTATTCCTTTACAGACTTCATACTATTTCAGATACAATCTATTTACGTGTGGTGTGCATTCCTGTAGACATAATAACAGTTCCCGAAAAGTCTATAATCATCTCTAACAAACAAAAACAACAAATCCAAACAATGTGCTCTACGAAGCTAGTGTGTTTATTCCTATTCATCCCCGTGATCATGGTGGGGGGTAAAAACCTCACGGTGTACAAAGTGGGGGTCCTGATGGCGTCCAGGCTGGACTCCCCGTTCGACCTGGAGCGGTGCGGGCCGGCGGTAGACCTGGCGCTGGAGAAGGTCAACGACCGCTTCCTCAAGCATCATGGGGTGCAGCTGCAGAAGGTACAAGCCAGGTTAGTAGATACATACCTACATATAGTCACGCCTGTATCCGTCACGGGGTAGGCAGAGCGTCAGCGTCATCAGAGTCTACAATGCCGGTATGTTTATTCATATTCATTCCCGAAATCGTGGTGGGGGTAAAACCAGCCTACTACCACTAATAAACTTTCAATAAAAATTCTTTATATTACTATTATATATCTTTTTATATAGCCGGAAATAATATTCTCTACCTGGGCTTTATCATCTTTGAGGCCCGACCTCTGCAAACCAAAAGCCAAACAAGATTAGATCGTTGATTTCGCCGAAGCTTCTCATTCAGACATTTTAATTTCCGGGATATTTAGATATACAATATTTTAATATTTATTTTGGGTACCGATCTATTCACTATTCAATATTTTTCTGATAGAAATAGTAATGGCTAAGTATAATACGATCAATCTTTGTTTATTTTCTATTTTCCTTCTTGTGCCAAAGAAATATTTGAGGAAAATTCGTTCGTATTCCAGGAATTCCATAAGGTTCAGTTGTTTATTGGAAACGCGGTTACTAACAGCAGCCTCTCGGGGTTTTGTATCTTTTAATAAAAGGGATTACTGTACATTACTTATGATAAGGAGTAAAATATGAATAATATAGGAATAATAATTTAATCATAATCATCATCTGTATTAGCCCTCAAAACTTGTCAGACGTGGCGGAACAACCTATGTTTAGGTCGTTTTTGCTCTGCCTACCCCATTAAGGATACAGGCGTGATTTTATGTATGTATGTATGTATGTATGTAATAATTTAATTTACGAACATAATTTATCGATATTATTAATATTACTTGTCAAAATGTTAGATTAATTAGAATTCATACTATGTCAATTTGACATATTATGTCAAATATATGTTATAATAATAGATAGTATACAAGATAGTATATCTACTGAAATAAATTAATGTTAATTATAAGCTACTTAACATACTTAAATGCAACATTTATCATTTTTACAATATTTTGGGTACTAATGGGTTACTATTGGGTAAAATAAGGGTCTAAATAAAATTCTACAGATTTTATGCATGATATCAAAGTCAAAAGCAGAAAAAAAAAACACTGGAGCGGACAAAGAGCCAAGCTGCCCATTTATTGACGTACCAATTATATTCCGAGAAAAACGAGAAATCTCATCTAACTTTATTGTTATCACAAAGCAGAGGTTCTCCGGAAAAACAATTATCTAAGAAAGGAAAATATCGCAACATAGTAGATTACTTATCCACACAAAATTCCGGTTAATCCGAGATAATATTAAAATGCAAAAAGCGTGTCGGTTTTGTCTCTGTGATTTCGAAATAAAACATAACCTTGTATTGTGTGTGTGTCGCTGATTTGACGAAAGAGGACGCAATAGGCATGTAACGATTTTTACGTAGAGAGTTTTGCCGTGGGGAAAAAGTAGACTATATTATCCTGAAAGTAAAAGTTTTATAGTTTTCCTATTTTATTAAATTTTGTATTTTGTATTAAATTGTAATAGCTACAGATTACTAGATTCACTTAGAATAACTTTTTCATACACAAATAATAATGGGATACTAAATATAAGTTTAACCGTTTTCATACTAAAACACTAAACCCTTTATTTATCGCTTGAAACTCATTGCCCATAAATATCGTCTAAAATTTCACTTTATACAACCGAGACGGCCTTAAATAAATGGTGATAAAGTTCAAATTCAACGATCGCTATAAAGTGTGCTGCCAACGCGACACGACATTCGCATTATACGAGTAAATGCTATATAGGAGGTGTCTAAAAGGGGTTGAAGCCATTGAAGCCAGGGCATTATCTCAACGTCTAAAACATACATCTAACCATAAATTTTATAAATGCGAAAGTTTGAATGTTTAGTTACTCAATCACGAGATGAAACTTGGGACACATAATAGTAGGTCCTAGAATGGGCGCTTTTCCACTAGGCGGCACGTCAACGGCAACGGCGACGGCACGGTACCGTCGACGATATCGTAGGTGAGATAATGTATGAAAACCAATGAAATTATATGACACGCTTTTCCACTTGCCGGCACGGCAGCGTCACGGCATGTCATCGATTCCCATAGATATTATGCCGTGCCGTCGCCGTTGCCGTTGATGTGCCGTCTAGTGGAAAAGCGCCCAATAGGATATACTTTTCGCCAAGGGGAAACTTATTTCACGCGTAAGAAACCACGGGCGGAAAGCTAGTACTACATAAAATCGCGCCTACAAGTTAAGTAAAAAAGCAGAGCATACATTTGATACATTTTCATACAAAGGATCATTAGTCGCGCCGTGCAGCGCCGCGCCGCTGCAGCTACGTCTTAGTGCGCTCTATCCTTAATCCCATTAAAAAAAAATCTAAATTTTCTTCTTTGTATTATTTCTTCTGTTAATACTTAATAGAGCAAGATCCGCCGCTTGTATTTTTTATAATTCAAAAAATAATGTCGGGTATACCGGGTGTAAGGGACAGCGTCCCGCAAACTGATAGGGGTTGCTCAGTCAACGATACTGAACAACTATCACCAGGAATTTTTTTCAGGAAATGAAAAAAAAAAATTTGCTTTTCCATACAAATTGTCTGATCGAGGTGGTCATTTTGTATGAAAAAGCAAATTATTTTTTTCATTTCCTGAAAAATATTCCTGGTGGTAGTTGTTCAGTTTCGTTGACTGAGCAACCCCTATTAGTTTGCGGGACGCTGTCCCTTACACCCCGTATATAAATATAAAAGTTTTAGTGGGAGTGGCTTTTCAATGTCTGTTAAGAGATCGTTTTGTGTTCAAGGAAACTGCCACCAGAATTTATTGTACACTCTTAAGTCACTAATTGGTATTTATCTGTAAGAAGAAGGATCTTTGTATCAACTTGGTACAATGTTTTTAAATCTGAAAGATGGAACTTATGATTTACAGCTGTTTTATGGATGCCTCTACGTCAGCTGTTTCAAAATTACTTCTTGTCGTTTGCGATTCAAGTAGATTGACCCGACGAACTAGGATCATAGTGATTGATAATGTTGTGTACAGTGGAAATCGACACTTAGGTTTTGAGAATTGACACTTTGAGAGTATACCTATTTGACATTTCTACCTATTAATACTCCGCTATCTTATCCTGTAAATCTAATCTTCCCTCTCTTTCCCCAGCTACCCGTCCTGCTCTGGCGCAGTGGCCCCCGGTCTCGCGGCTGACATGCATTTCAAGGATGAAGTGAAATTTTAGACGATATTTATGGGCAATGAGTTTCAAGCGATAAATAAAGGGTTTAGTGTTTTAGTATGAAAACGGTTAAACTTATATTTAGTATCCCATTTATTATTTGTGTATGAAAATGTATCAAATGTATGCTCTGCTTTTTTACTTAATTTGTAGGCGCGATTTTATGTAGTACTAGCTTTCCGCCCGTGGTTTCTTACGCGTGAAATAAGTTTCCCCTTGGCGAAAAGTATATCCTATTGGCGCTTTTCCACTAGACGGCACATCAACGGCAACGGCGACGGCACGGCATAATATCTATGGAATCGATGACATGCCGTGACGCTGCCGTGCCGGCAAGTGGAAAAGCGTGTCATATAATTTCATTGGTTTTCATACATTATCTCACCTACGATATCGTCGACGGTACCGTGCCGTCGCCGTTGCCGTTGACGTGCCGCCTAGTGGAAAAGCGCCCATTCTAGGACCTACTATTATGTGTCCCAAGTTTCATCTCGTGATTGAGTAACTAAACATTCAAACTT
>JARACY010003355.1:0-33956 GCA_029255725.1 Scrobipalpa atriplicella
TCATTGGGCGCTTTTCCACTAGACGGCACGGCACCGGCAACGGCGACGGCACGGTACCGTCGACGGTATCGTGGATGAGATAATGTATGAAAATCAATGAAACTATATGACACGCTTTTCCACTTGCCGGCACGGCACCAGCACGGCATGTCATCGATTCCCATAGGTATTGTCACGTGATCGTTGCCGTACCGCCGCCGTGCCGGTGCCGCGCCGTCTAGTGGAAAAGTGCCCATTCCCTAAATTATGTTGCTGTGTGTTCTAGTTCAATAAAAGCTTAAACTTAAAGTACAGCCTAAGTATGTAACTACTATACAACTTAACTCCTAAAGACCTTGGAGGGATTTAAGGGCCAATTCTGTCCCTCCTACACCTTTGATATAGAGGTCATCTTTGCCCTTGGAGGCCCTTCTTCAAATATAAACGTCAATAAGTTTGCGGTAGGGTTTGGTAGAAGTTAATTGGTTCGCATTACGAAATTTCAAAAAAGGTAAATAACTATTGATGCGGGCAGGGTTTGATTTTGAATTTAAGAAATGCTTGAAGCTATTTCGGCAAGAACACGACCTAGCTGACTCTCAACTAAAATGAATGCCGTCTCTTTATGTTCTCTCATAATAAAAACGACAGGTATTAGTTATGATTATATTACTTTAATCGTCAAAATTGCCCTCAATCAAATCGTTTGATGCCGCTAAAACTAATTTTATGAACGGTGTATTTTGTTACATATTGATGGAAATGACCCCAAACATTCAAATTCACATCACGACCTCACACTCCGTAAGACCCTGTATTAACCGAAGAACCCTCTTACTTAGCCCCAAGCTGTTATCATACAGATTGATTCATCGGCAGAATATGCGGGAAAAAGTCTGTCAAGTGCGAGTTGGACTCGCGGTTGGAGGGTTCCGTACAATCGTTCAAGATATAATACACATATAATATAAAGACGCGCTTTTATCCTTCACGGGGAAGGCAGAGCGTACAATACCTAGAAAAAGACGTTTTCGTAACGTCTGACAAATATTGAGGCCAATTTTAGATTAAAATGTGCCTATATCGTTATCGGTATAGTGGCAGATTGTCAGCCTATCGCCTAAATTACAATACTTACACAGTAATTATTGAATCATTTTTCTGGTTATTGTATACATCATAACCAGGAGGAGAAGTTGCTAGTACATTCTGTGTTTTTCTTTCGCTCCCAGACCAGCATGAAAGAAATTAAAAATTACTTATATTAGGTATGACTTTGATTTTAAGGCTTTGTGTTTTTTAACCTGTGAAAATTTCAACAGTCTTCTATTACGGTTTCTGTCATGATTTTAATTGAGCCTGAGCTACATCCCGCTGAAAGACAGACACGACGGATGGGCCGCGGAGACATAGTAAGATAGGGTCCCGTTGTGTACGGAACCCTAAAAGCTGGGGCGTAATTTGCGTTGATTTCTTTATCCGGGCGCACGGCACCGCGCGGGCAGAAAACGTCGTGCATATGAATGAGATATAAGGTGTTATATAGGTTCCATGCTGGCGGTAAAGTTCTTGAAAAATAAGGTATGGGTTCTGTTCAAGAGGTAAAATTAATATATAATATGTATGATGAAACAATCGAATTCGTCTTTTAGCTATCTGACAAGAGAAGTTATATATTTTAAGTTTTTCTCATACAAATAAAACAAATTGTCAGTAATTCATGCGCGTTTCCCGGTGTGAACTGACCCTAAACAGCTCTCGAGTTTAAGTTCGTATCACAAATATCATTACAGTATAAAATGACCTGTCAAATCCATACTTTATTTGACTTTATATTGCTCTCAATCTTGAGATTGCTTCATAAATACGGACCTTAGCCCAATGAGTGAGTTTATAAAACTCTGAGTTGAGAAGATTGCAAAATATTTCCCCATTTTAATCTAGGTTGCAACACACCCTTTATAAAGGATCTATTTTTAATTTTATTACTCGGCTTAGCTAAAGATATTTATCACGTTTAATCTGTAGGTATTTTTTATCAAGGGTCTAAAATTATTGCCTACCTGTCCAAGATTGAAGAAATTGTTGATTAAGATTAGATGCTCCAGATAACTTCGTCAAATTTTAAAAGAGAAAAGCATCTGAGGTGAAATCACGCTCCGATAAATACTTACTTTTATATCTTTGGTCAGTATTTTTATAATAGGCTCATCAAAATAACAGAAAGATCCTTCTTTATTTTTGTCACAAGATGAAAATATACGAGTAAATATCTGACTCTTTTGTGTACTATTTAAGCTTTTGGGGGAAATTGTATTAAAATAGAATTAAACGACTTGTAAGACACAACAAAAATGACTTTTTTCAAAATATATTTGCTTTAAAACTAACTACCGCTTCACACAGTCGGTGAAAAAAAGTAAGAAGTAAAGCAGAAGCAGGTGTCGTGAGCAAAGTAGGATCATACAAGCACCGGGGCTCGGAAAACACTTTTCTCGTATATGACCTCTACACACGGTTAGCAAGAATGGAACACTTTGTCTTATTATTATTAAACAGTTTATTGCACACATGAACATACAGACACCACAAACATGAAAAAACAATAGCACAACATTGTCTTCTTACATTTTGAATATGCTTCTAAAAAACTGAGGAGACATACATACTTATAATGACGCCTTTTTCCCTAATGGGGTAGGCAGAGCGTAAACAACCTAAACAAAGGTCGTTTCGCCACGTCTGACAAGTTTTGAGGGTTGTTTAAGATAGATCTGTATATTGCTGTAGTGACAGGTTGTCAGCCCATCGCCTAAATTACAATATATTGAAACCCTCGAATCCCTTAGCTGGTTTTTACAGCATGCCCGGGAGGACATGCAGCTGGCACATTCTATGTTACTGACAGCCTGTCACTATAGCAATACACATGAACATGACCATCTGAAATAACTCTAAAAACTTGTCAGACGTGGCGGAACGACCTTTCGGTCGTTTTCGCTCTGCCTACCCCATTAGGGATAAAGGCGTAATTTATGTATGTATGTATAAAAAGTGACGGCACAAGACTGTTCACCAAAGTTCAACTCAGTATACGACTTTACCAGTACTTAGGCTCGTATTTATAAAGCGATCTCAAGATTGAGAGCAATATTGAGTGCGGATTTGACAGGTAATTTTGTACTGGAATGACATTTCTGATACGAACTCAAACTCGCTGTCACTCTTGAGAGCTGAATATAAATACGGGCCTTAGGCTCGTATTTATAAAACGATCTCAAGATTGAGAGCAATATTGAGTGCGGATTTGACAGGTAATTTTGTACTGGAATGACATTTCTGATACGAACTCAAACTCGCTGTCACTCTTGAGAGCTGATTATAAATACGGGCCTTAGATTCAAGGAGGTGTCATCTCATTTCATAAAAGTCTTCAGAACTCTTCAGGTTAACTCCAGGCACTGAAAGGATACACTTCAGGTTTTTTGTTCCTTCCTACGAGAACAATAAGAAGGGGATAGAGGGAGATAAATATACATAGAAACCTATTTCTTTTGTTAAAACATTGTATTGTTATTTTTTTTCAAGTGGTCTTGTGATGTGGAGGTTTTTTTTTGTGCTTTATTTCTTTTTAAATGTTTAAAAAAATCTCGAGTTCTAATTTCAGGACTCAGAATAAGTTTCAGGTAATACTGAAAACTGAGTGAACTAAAAGATATAAGTAAGTAAATGTTTAAAGTGCGCCGTTTTTTTTTTGAATATTTTATGGCTTGAATATTGGATGCAAGTCCTTTAAGCCAAAATAATCCCTCCCGTCGCCTAAGTGAAGTGCACCGTCTGCCAGGAGTTAACGACAGCGGTATATAGTTCCAAATATCGAAAAGAAATTGAACGTAGAAGTTGACTACGCAGGTTCGTAGCCGCGTAGCACTTTGCTACGATGTTAGTGTGGTTCTTCATACCGAGTAGCGAGTGGATTTTCGAGTCGAACTACTACCCGATGAACCTTGGTGTCAGAGCTTTCAAACCGCCTGGTAACCCAGCTATTAGGCCTCTGACATGGTTTATGTAACGACCATTATCAAAGACAGCGACCGGGACCGTTGTTTCGTCCAAGAAGAGACCACAGAAGAGCAAAAGGCTACGGCAGCGACTTCTCAAATCAGTGACTGCGGGACCGACGACCGCTTAACGTGCCCTTCGAAGCACGTTTTTTTTGGTCAATCAGGTGATTTAGCTTGCAATTTTCTAACCGAACCGACGAAAATAAATTGAAAGCAACGTTGTGTGCCCCCCGTGGGAATCGTGTCCACTCCACGTCATCCCGGTCTGGAACTCATGGCTCCACCCACTAGACTACGGAAACAGTTCATCGTCTCTGCCTACGCTTTAAGAGGCACAGGCGTGATTCACATGTTGACTTCGAAACGGCCGACACCTCAAACATTATTATCACACACTCCCCCACCCAAGTTTTAAAGCACTTCACAATATTTACATAATTTACATATATTGACGCGAAATATATTAACATAATCTCCATACATTATCAAAATTTCGTAAGAGAGGGTGGTAAAAGGCCCTATTAAATGTCAAGAGTAATCCAGTTAAGATATTCCAATGATTATGAAAGTTATAAGTATAATTATGTAGGTTTCTTCGTCACAAATGTGTGAAATACAAAAGGTTACTTTTATATATATTCTTTATTGCATCAAAAATACAGAAAAGTGATTACAAATTTTGTTGCAAGGGCGAGCTTATCTCTACACAGAGATCTCTTCCAGCCAACCCATATGTTGTGAGAGAATTTAAGCTTTTGGGGCAACACAGCAAATCAAGAATAACCTAAATAATAATAAAAAAATAATAACAACGTACATCTATAATATAAATTTTATCAAGTCGGGTTTGGTTTTTTAGAGTCAATATACGACCCGATGAGCCCGGTGTCAGGGTTTATAAACCACTGGTTTATTTACGAGCGCTGTTGGTATATCGATGTCTGCGTAATGTGACCAACAGCTGATTAGTGTGCCCAATGTACTGAAACGTTTTTAGATTGAATTCGTATCAGAAATGTTATTTTAGTACAAAACGGGCTGTCAAATCCTTACTTAATATTGCTTTCAATCTTGAGATCGCTTTATAAATACGAGCCTTAAATTCTTAAATATTCGTTCAGCTAAATAGAGAAGTGCGGGAATCTTTTCAGGATCTTTCGACGAAGTAATTATGTGGAAAGCTTCGGAGTTCTTTAACACTAATAACAATGAAAGGTCTTCACAGCTGATGGCTTTTTGTCACTGAAATTGTAAAGAGTGTTTAACTAAAGTCTCGACAAGTCAATTCACACTGAGAAGCGATGCGATGCGACTATAGAACTTTAATTTACATGCAAAAAATAGAAATTTCACTGACATACATACATAAACATACATACATGACTATCATGCCTGTATCCCTAATGGGGTAGGCAGAGCGTCAACGCAACGACCCAAACAAAGATCGTTCCGCCGTGTTTGACAAGTTTTGAGGGTAGTTTAAGATAAACAAACAAACACGATCACACTCATAGCCCCCACTACGATTCCCTGTATCGGGGTGCCATGGACATACACAGAAACAACCACAAAGAACACCCAGACCCAGAAACAGACATTTAAATTCTAGATTTTAGATAGATCTGTATATTACTGTAGTGACAGGTTGTCAGCCTATCGCCTAAATTACAATATACTAAAACCCTAGAATCCCTAAGCTGGTTCATGCAGCATACTCGGGAGGAGATGCAACTGGCAAATTCTATATTTTTCTATCGCTCTCAATCCAGAAGCAACTGACAGTACTCGAATTTTTTTCGCTGCGTTGCGCTGACACTTCTAGGTTTAACGAGATGCCACATCGCGTCACTTCCCGGTGTCAACTGTCCCTGAGAAGTCACTTGCACATTGAGCTACATCAGAAACTACTTAAAAGAAACGAAGTGTTAAACAGCTTACAGCCAGCCGCATCACATTTCAGGTCCAAAAACCAACCATTACTATTCATGACAGAGGAACCCTTTCGCGGCATCCATTAAACCAGAATTCACTTTAAAACCCTTGCTGGGTCGGCTTTAGGGTCCGTATAAATATTAACAGCCACGGATGGTAGGATTTGGAGTCGATGGGATGAACCCTAACGTATAGAACGCAGAGCGATGTTATAGGTCCGACCAAGTCCCATCTTTTTCACAACACATACAAATAGTCACGCCTATAACCCTTAAAGGGTAAGCAGAGCGGCAACGTCTTACATAACAAGCCGTTTCCGCTGCGTCTGACAATAGTTGATTTTTTTCAATCTCTAAAGACTGAACGAATTTCAAGATGAAATCACCCCTTTCCGCTTTAAATTGAATAAAAATTATATCACTTTGCTAAAATAACAACCACTCACAAAAATCTAAAGCCAACTTTTGTCAAACAAAATTATACTTTACAAACACTGATTACTAAGTCAATTTACGTTTGTACGAGTGTTGCCTCACGAAAATATTAAATTCTTTTTCATATATGCAAAAAATTGCTAAGCGTAAGGGAATATTGAATATATTTCCGAGTATGAAAAGAATTTGTAGCAGCGCTGGTACTCTTAAAAAACTCAAACACTAAAACAAAAAAAACTCACATCGGTATCAATATTATTTTTATGGCTCGGGGATAGTGGGTTCAAATCCCAAATGTGAGAAAATTTTACCTTATATTTTTTTTATTTTTAAACGTAAAGTAACATTTATGTAGCTACGGTAACCTTTTGAAAAGTGAAAAACATTCGTTCAAGCTAATTTATATACTAAGTCCTTTTTAACAGCAAGAAGAATTCTACGCATTGAAATGTGTAAATTACAAACAAAAACCCTACGTAGCGAAACTAAAGAAAAAAGGGGCGTACTTTTCCATACAAGCCTGGAAGGTTCTCTTTAGAATTCCATTTGGAAAAGGCGATCAGCCGTGAAAACCTTTCTTCATTATTAGCCGGACTGCAGCATCCACACTTTTCTTTCACTTTTATTTTACAAAGAACACAGAGATACTTAATGTAAATGTGGGTAGAGCTTAGCGAAAGTAAAGAAAAGATTACGTTCATTTTAAAAAGAAATGTAAATTTAAAATTGTATTATTATAATATATATTATATATATAAAACATTACGTCGTTAAAACAGCTTTAACTTTTATTAAATTAATTACAACGCAATATTCCTGTCAAAATAGTACAGGACCCAGCGTTAAAATATTTATTAAATTAAATTCGGCGCTCTCGAATTTCCTTCAAATATGGAAGCGTTAGTGGTGAAGTGATAATGAATTTGCCTCGCGTCTTCCGCTCGCCGCGCCACGCTCGCTTCCCTCCGCTTTTACTTTACAAGTGTTCCGCTAACACGAAATACGTTCGAGCGTATGAGCTCCGGATGGGATAGGTTGGGGTTAGTCTAGTAGACAAGATGATGTGAAGTGGCCCTGCGTTGTTTTTGTGTGTCTATCTGTTTTTTAACCGCTATTATTTTAAGGCTTCCGTGGCTACTTTCGAAATGAATGTTTTTATCTGTCTATTTCTTGGCTTATTAATGTCATTTTTAATATTCGAACAAAAGTTTAAATATTTGGAACAATTCAAAGAAACACAAAATGCAAATATAAGCATTTCAAACGCTAAGTTGTTATCTAGATTTATTTTAGTTATTAAGTTAAAAAAATTATTATTTACGTTTCCGATCTATTATATTAATATAGATCGGAAACGTAAATAATATTTTTTTAACTAATTCCTTACAAAAAAAAGTTCCACGAATTCAGTTAACAAAATTATTATAAAGTTCGGCGCGTTCGATACAACTTTAACCTTAGCAAGCTCCTGTACTACCCCGAGATCATGTATTATAGAGGCAGCACTCAAGTGTCACGGCGTAGATTGTAGCGCAAGTTTATACGTTCCCGAGTTAAATAATGTTTGTAAATTAAACTCCGGCTCCTGTACTACAAACAGCCACTGTCAACATTATCACTCCAAAAGCGAAAAGCTAGATTAAAGTTTCATGCAATTTGTGATTTGAATAGTTCGCGAGAACAACAGTTGAGTGAAATTCTCATTTGGATTTCTGCAATTTCTGTAAAATCAAAATTTGTAGAACCGTTCTCGATTTAATGAGATGCCGTGTGTGAGTTTATCACTTTCAATTCTGAGGACAACTGCACTGGGAAAATTTAATTTAGTTTTATGAATTTCAGGTATAAGGGAAACTGTAAAAAATAATTAGATGAAAGAATTAAGAGGAGTGTGAACCTGCACCTCTCCATACAAAAGGCGATAACGGTTCCCACCCCGTAAACATAGTCCGATTCCTATAATTTTTTTAAATGATGTAGATATAATTAAAAACTAGGTTTGTACGTTTTTATTATTGGAAATTACAGTTATAAAAAATATGACCTCCATATTATATACATATAACATAATTTTAAAGAGGTCATATCTTTTTATAGCTGTAATATTTCTAAAAAACTATATTATAAAGATTTATGTTACGATCGAAGAATTTTTAGGATCGGCTCAAAAGTTTTTGAGTATTAAGCTTGAAAAAGATTCTAAACAAAAGAACCTTCCATATTTTCGGCAACAGTCGAGCTAGTAAGTGGTGAATTTCACACAAGTCTTGCTGCCATGTAAGCATATACTAAAATTATACCAGCGTGCTGTGAATTGAGCATCAAATTACAAATTGAATCACACAGTCCAAAGAATACGATAAAAAATTAAGGGAAATATGTATTTTAATTTTCTCTTGATTAAAATGTCTGGCTACACCTGTAAAATAAGTATTCGGCTGAAGGACTAGTTTCCAATTCCATACTCTTTATAAAAAGACTCTAGGCTAGGCCATATGGCCAGAGACAGAGATAATGAAAATCAAGAAAATGCCCCCTTTACCACAAAAAAAAAGTATTTTTTTAAGACAGCTTCGATTATGCAAGTAACTTGTGGTAAGTAACATCATGTTACATGTAACTTGCGCAATGGAAACCTCAAGATGCATACAAGCTGCAAGTTAACTTATGCATGTAGAGGTTTCCATTGCTCAAGTTACATGTAACTTATAACTGGCGCGTAAGTTACTTGCATAATTGACACCCGGCTTTAGCCTTCGGAAAGTTAGTACTATAGGCTCGCATTTATAAAGCGATCTCAAGATTGAGAGCAATATTAAGTATGGATTTGACAGACCGTTTTGTACTGAAATGACATTTCTGATACGAACTCAAACTCGCTGTCACTCTCGAGAGCTTATTATAAATACGGGCCATAGTGTAGGTACTAGGTAGATATGTAATTATGGGTCCGGATTATGTAATCGAAAAGGAAAAACATCAAATGTTGTAACATCGAACTATTGTATTTTGTATTTGTATTTGTATTTGTATTATGTGCACACACATATATGAATCTATTAGTGTTATTTACTAAAGTATAATTTTCTTCTAAAGTTTAGCAAAAATTGTACATATTACATACTAAGGCCCGTATTTATAATCAGCTCTCAAGAGTGACAGCGGCTTTGAGTTTGAATCAGAAATGTCATTTTAGTACAAAACGACCTGTCAAATCCACACTTAATATCGCTCTCAAACTTGAGATCGCTTTATAAATACGAGCCTTAGAATTTTACCTTATAAAAATTACTAATGCAGTTATAGAAGAGCGGGACTGCCTGCCACAGGTGTTTTATATGCTTAGGTTAGTCTCAGCCTTAGATTATACGTAGTTACAACTAAAATGTAAAATAAATAAAACAATTTTTATTTTATTTATTATTTTATGTGCATTTAGTACAAGACAGTGTTTCTCAGACATGACTGCTGAAGGCTCCACGTACAACCTCCATCATTTGGCTTTACCTGTGACGAGATAAACCCACATCGTAAATATCCTTCCGCGTCGCATTCCTCACTTATTAACCCTCTGACATAGAGTTAGTAGCTGGTAGATATGGCAATATCAAATTCCAATTTATGCTCATATAAGTTTTGAGATTTTCGCGGTTGTTCAATACAGTGAGATTGTTATTTTCAAATATCGAGATTACAATAAATATAATCGCGGTAATAATCCCGTTCAAAATAACTATCTAATTACGCTCATAATGTTATCCGTTTCATGGTCTAAACAAGTCTTTAATGTTTATTTAGTAATTTACTTTATTTACTTTACTTTATTTATATTTTTTAGAAATAGAATAGCACTGTAAGTGAGGGCGAAAAAACATAGAAGACACTTCTAAATGTTAGTAGCTCTACATTGTATGTAAATTATAGAGACGGCTTCAGTTCTCATTAAGCGTGTTAGCAGAATTCCTCCCCTAAACGTTTTACCACGTTTTTGCCTTATATCTTGGAACATTGCTGCTTTTTTTTATTTTTCTAATTTGGAATAATTTATGTGTCATACAATTTGTTTTTTCGATACAAAGGGGTTTGGTAACCATGCCAAGTCTTTCGGCTGAAGGAATTGTTTCCACGCCAAGAATCTTTAAAAAAATAAAAAATGTGGAGACGCACTGGGACGTCCATTTATATTTAGTTATTAATTTATTTTTCATAAAACAGGTTAATTGTATGAAATTCAGCTAAAGCTTAAGGAAAATTTTAATTTGGTATTACAATCCATTAACCTTTTCCTGTACCTAGGTTGCCTGGAAGAGATTGCCACTTAGCAATAAGGCCGCCTATATGTGCACTAATATTCTTTGTTCGTTGTTTCTGTATGTGTTTTATTAAGTGTGCAATAAAGTATATTGTATTGTATTGTACAATTACAAGCTGGACTTATAATTTTTCAGTCGCCTTTCTTCCCGGGAAAATTAAAAAAGTCAGTAGAGGTAGTTACCATGGATAGTATGCATTGTTATTTAGGCGATATGCTGATAATCACTAACAGCTATATCTACACACATTGGGCGCTTTTCCACTAGACCGCACGTCAACGGCAACGGCGACGGCACGGTACCGTCGACGATATCGTAGGTGAGATAATGTTTGAAAATCAATGAAATTATATGACACGCTTTTCCACTTGCCGGCACGGCACCGTCACGGCATGTCATCGATTCCCATAGATATTGTCACGTGATCGTCGCCGTGCCGTCGCCGTTGCCGTTGACGTGCCGTCTAGTGGAAAAGCGCCCATTTGTGGTGGAAACTCAGTGAGCCTTTGACACTCAGCCTGCCCTAAAATACTTATAAGCACGATTTTGCCGTATGTATGTATACCTACTAATTGGGGTTTCTCCTCGCTAGTGGAATATTATGTTGGGTGAATGGTTTTAATTGTGGTATGTAATTCGATATGTTTTGTTCACTAAGGGTCAATTCACACAGAGAAGTGACGTGTCCCAATGAGGCGCGAAGTCTCGTTGTAGACACACAAAGTGACAGTTTTTCGAACTCTCTATCTTTTTGCATACATACATAAAATCACGCCTTTATCCCTAATGGGGTAGGCAGAGCATAAACGACCAAAACAAAGGTCTTTCCGCCGCCACGTCTGACAAGTTTTGAGGGTTACTCCAATAGATCTGTAAGTATATTGCTATAGTGACAGGTTGTCAGCCCATCGATATATTATCTTTTTGCATAGTAAATATAGAGAGTTCTAAGAAGTATCGCGCTTTTTAAAAAGTGCGCACTTCGCCGCGTCGCGTCGCTACCCGGTGTGAATTGACCGGAACTACCCGCAGATTATGATTGTGGCTTTATTATTCATACCAGCTATAATTGGCGCTTAGTGTACATTGGCTGGGTGGTTTATTAATTAAGCTCATTTTGGGATAGGACATTCATTTAGGGCGAAATTTTACCTCCTACCTTAGTAACCATTACTTTTATTTATAGTGAAACAAATATAATAAACTAGTATTTTATTTTATTGAAAAGACAAACACAAACATAAAGTATCAGTGTGTTAAGTTTAGATCCACCAATTAAGTGTAAAATTAGATAAAACATCTTTTTGTGAAAAAACCAATCACTTTTGAGTACTTACGTAATAAAAAACAACGTCAACATCAAAATATTCCTTTTTTCTGCATCTTTACGGGAAAACTAATACGAAAAGTTTATTTATCGAAATGAGTATTGAACTAAGTAACTGGTATTATTTACTTTATAAACGACTGGATTCGGTCGTTTCTAAAAACAATTTTAACCAGAAAACTAATAATTTCATAAAATCTAGCTCAGATAGACTGTCTAGACCAGACTAGTCAAATATCACGTTTCCTCTTCAAATACTGCAATATGAACTAGCAGCTTATTCGTTCTGCCTCTGTGGTCTAGTGGTTATAGCAGCACGCTCTAGATTCAGAGGTAATGTATTCAATTTCCACGGAAACATTGTGGCAAGTTTGGTGGGTGGTGAGATCAGTGAAGAGTGACAATTTAGGATGATTTTAATGTTTTGAAAATCAACTAAAAGATCCCGTAGTTGGATTTCATAATAGACGTACTAAAAACCATGTCAGAGGCCTGTTAAAATGGTTTTAAGGTTTCTGGCTGCTGGGTTTTTTCGGGTGGTCCCAAAACACACACGACAAAAAAGAAGTCCGTGGAACTCAACTCCACTTGCTTGGCTTGGTTTGAAAACTTTAACAGCTGGGTTGGTCAGATGACAGTCACTCTGTATAAACACCGTTCAATCCCCTAGACCCTATGAGATACGGGAAAAATCTAGGAGGATGGTTATATGGGATAGACTTCTAGTCAAATATCACCTTTCTCTACAAATACTGCAATATGAGCTACTCGTTTCATAAACCAGGAATGCAGCAGAATTCAGCATCAGACTATTTAACCACACTCAATTATTAATTCCTAGTCTGGGAAGTTTCACTGCGGGTGAACTATTCCTGTATTTGCTCAGTGGTAAGCTTTCTTCTACACTGGACTATGAGCGAATGAGAAACATAGAATGTGCCAACCGCTTCGTCCCTCGGGCATGCTGTAGATATCAGCAAAGGTGTATTGTAATTTAGGAGAAGGGCTGCGAGCCTGTCACTATAGCAATACACAGTTTCAATCTTTGACAGACGCGTGGTCAGACGTGACGAAAACACATTTTACTAGGTGTTTTGTGTTTTAAGGGATAAATGCGTGTCATTATGTACGTATCTTAAGTAAAGCTTTATGGTCTTGTTTGATATTCTTTCTGGCCATGCTTAGGCCATGAATGACCTTTCTTCTTGATTGTGGGATAAGAGGTAAACGAACTATATTTTTAGAGTTTTTCAGCCACCCAATAGTCTTCAAACATGGATTTGTGTGACGACACAGAATATATAATAGTACTAGGTGACGATCAGTTGGTAATATTATTATCGTGAATATAAATAAATGATAAATAACAATATGTGTGCAAATTAATATTATTAGTATTTTTATCATAATATTGGTTTCACAGAATCTCAATATATTTCGCTAAATAATAAATCTAAACAATAAGATTTAGTATCTTCAACGCCAAAAACCAGAAACAATAGACAGCGTCTGAAACTCCCAATCTTTTATCTTCGGAAACATCTATCGAGGCAAAAACAAGAATAGGGGAAATTGTAAAGGAGTGTTTACACTAGCAAAATAAATTACTTTTAATTTTAAAATCATGAAACAATAATGATTCTAGGGATAAAGTAAAAACAGCGCGTTTTGTCTAAAACATTTTTTTTTGCGTATGAAGACAAAGAAATTTACGAAGGCAAAACTTATCTGTCGTTCAGTTTCGCCAGAATTTTCAGGAAATAAAAAAAAAACACTTCCCATCCAAAAAAAAACTATTCCCTCTATCAGAAAATTTGTATGGAGAAGTCAAATGTTTTTTTTTTCTTTTACTGAAAGAGTTTCTTTATGAAAGTTATTCAGTTTCGTTAACTGAGCAATTTCTTGCAGGAAGTTGTCCCTTACACCCTTTAGCTATGTACTTAGTAAGTGTAAACACCCCTTACGAAACAGCAGACGACACAAAAGCGTCATATCGCGACTGATAACTACGGATGTTCGAGGGTGCAGATAAGAGATCTGATGGAACATTTCTCTTTTAGCCTCTTTCAGCTAACTTTTATACCTTAGTATAACCACTACGAGAAAAACTAGTATTCGTGTCGTGCAAATTTTCTTGTTGAGTGGGTTTCGGTCGATCGACCCAATAAACCCGGAGTTTAAAAACCACCTAATAGCACAGCCAAGCCCTTTTTCTTTTTGAACATGAAAATAAATTAAAATGGAAAATTAAAATGGAAATAAACAATCAGGTGATTCAGCCTGCATTGTCCAAACCAAACTAAGAAAAATCTCACAAAGTGATAAATAAAAAAATATCAACTTTGTGTTCCCCTCTGGGAATCGGAATTCCGGATCGGGAGCCAATGGGCTCAGATCACTAGACCACGGAGGCAGTTGGCGATGATTCTGAAAAGAACATAGGTACACGAAGTTACGTTTTAATCCCTTACTGGGTTGGCAGAACGGATTATCCCAAACGTTAATAATTAAAAGTTTTTAAAAATAAAATAAAAATATTGCAAATATTTCATCAAAAGTATTTCAGAAGTGCTTTATTGTTGCTGAAACCTATGACATACTCAAGTGAATCAAGCGAGACCAATACGACCAATACTTGAAATTGCTATTAGATTTCTGGCGCTGATATTCCTCAATGAAATATCGTTCCGCGACGTGATATGATTTCACATGTGGTTTTCAATTTACCTTATACACACTGTTGGGAAGTTTGGTGAGTAATGAGTAGGCAAGTGAATGACGTTATGTATTGATTTGAAACGTGTTTTCGTAGATGGCAAGGGAAAGTATACGCTGAAAATGTACCTTTCCCGTGTCAATTTCTGTCGTCATCAGTAACAAAACCAGTGCAAACACTCTTAGGCCCGTATTTATGATCAGCACTTGAGACTGACAGCAAGTTTAAGTTAGTATCAGAAATGTCATTTCAGTACAAAACGACCTGTCAAATCCATACTTAATATTGCTCTCAATCTTGAGATCGATTTATAAATACGAGCCTTACTGTTAAGCTAAGGTTAAGGGAAGCGTCTGTCAAGTCTACAGATTTATTTAGCCAAGATATAGCTATCTACTCTTGATTTATAATTTCACCATCATCATCAGCCTGTATCAGTCCACTGCTGGACATAGGCCTCTCCTATGGCACGCCACTCAGCTCGGTCTTCAGCCGTTCTCATCCAATTACTGCCAACTTTCTTACGAACATCATCGTCCCATCCAGTTTCAGGTAATCCTTTTGCCGATTCGCCGTATTCATTCCAGACCTCGTCTGCCGCAGCCCTCTTATAGGTAATTTAGGCTCGTATTTATAAAGCTCTCTATAGTTTTTAAAATCTCAAGATTGTGAGCAATATTAAGTATGGATTTGACAGGTCGTTTTGTACTGAAATGACATTTTAAATTACTCTAGATTTTTATAGCAACATCTAACTTTTTGCCTCTTATCTGGGCTGATGTAGAATTTGGAAACTAAATAAAATATCTTGTACAAAATTAGAAAAATTCCCTCCTAATCAATATCGTTGTCCATCCTGATTGTCCGATTCGCCCCCGAGGGTAGATCCATTAACTTTATTTGCCGACATTTCCTACAAACTAAAGGAGGGTGGATCGAGATATTGGAATGATGTATTGTTACCGGATTTCATTTGGACCCTGTAGGGCTGCCCTATATTTGTACCTTTTGGAGCTACATCTTTGCTTAATTTGCTATCAGATTTTCCTGTTGTAAAATCAATAGGGAGCTTACTTTCCGATACAACTCGATCAAAAATTTTTTATGAAAAAGCCAACATAATTTTTCATTTTCTTTTCCTTTCAGTTTGCGGGAAGGTGTCCCTTACACCCCGTATAGTATATTAAGGCTCGTATTTATAAAGCGATCTCAAGATTGAGAGCAATATTGAGTGCGGATTTGACAGGTAATTTTGTACTAGAATGACATTTCTGATACGAACTTAAACTCGCTGTCACTCTTGAGAGCTGATTATAAATACGAGCCTAACTAGCAGCACGTGTAGATTTTACAGATGCTCCATCTTTGTCGTGATATATCGGGAATTTGGAAGCTCTGCCTAAATATAGTCTTTACGAAGCTGGCATGTGTCTGGGTCAACTATTAGCTAAGAAGAGACAAAGTTTAAATTAGGAATAGTATCAAATTGTATTGTAGACAAAATAGATCAAATATAGTTACATTATATATCTACGATTGTGGAGTTATTGGGCGCTTTTCCACTAGACGGCACGTCAACGGCAACGGCGACGGCACGGTACCGTCGACGATATCGTAGGTGAGACAATGTATGAAAATCAATGAAATTATATGACACGCTTTTCCACTTGACGGCACGGCACCGTCACGGCATGTCATCGATTCCCATAGATATTGTCACGTGATCATCGCCGTGCCATCGCCGTTGCCGTTGACGTGCTGTCTAGTGGAAAAGCGCCCATTTCTATGCCAGACTGGCAGCGATATAAAAACTAAGTACCTACTTATGTACAATAAACTGTAAACCCCAAATCTTCTGCTGGTTTTTACGTCAAGCTCGGTACAGAAGCGGATGGCACATTCTATGTTTTTCTTTAGCTCTCAGTTCAGTAACATGCTGCTAAATTAATTTTCTGTGGCAATATGTAGTATTTTCCCGCCTTCGTTGATCTATCTCTAAAATACAATCTATCGTCTGTCTCAAGAATGCCTTTCATGAAAATCCGAGCGGATTTTCAAAAAACCGATTTTAAAAAAACAAACAAACAAACTGAAAGACAGACTGAGACAGATACAGCATATGACCATTTCACTGGGTTATGTAAAGAACAGCCTTTTCAAAAGCACAATATTGAGACTTATATGTTTCACTCTGAATTTAATGTATAAATAAATCATGTGTTAATTCAACTGCCACGCGTCGATCGCATTAACAAAAACAATCGGATCTGTAGAGCTCTCGCAATCATTGCAAGTTTATCTGACACCTACACTTATTTGTGAAACTATAGATATGGCACAACTTTATACACATAGAAAAAAATGTGTGCGGCCTTATTGATGAGATACTTTATTGTTCCCGTCGAGTGTCACGCCAAATTTCAGAGCTCCAAATATCGAGTGCACACCCGTGTGTGCACAAATTAGTTTGTCGTCATCAGCAAAAAATCTGGGTAGAGCGCTCGTCTGGATCTGCCGGAAGTAAAAAAAGCTGGCCAAATTTTAGGATGTGAACCTACCCATGAAACTGAAAAGCTTTCCCCAAGAAACAGGTCGAAATATTAGAAATTATTTTGGACCTCCCATACAAAATAATTCGAGCCGCTGACTTGGAGGGCCAATTTTCTTTTTCATATTTCGACCTATGTTTCTCGCTCATTGAGTCGAACCATAATGGTAACCACTCGATAAGAAGAAGAAAATCCTACAGTTAGTTTAGGCATAGTAAGTAGTTAGGCACTTGGGCTAGTGTCTGTACGCACAACCACAATAAGCCTAGCGGCAGGTATGTGATAAAACAACTGTACCATCAAGCATCACATCACATATCTGCTCTTTTAGTTAGTCGCACACAATCAACAAAGATACACACTCGAATTCGAATCGGATCCGAACCTTTATCCGACAGTGCCGGTTGGGGGTAGATACACAATGAATGGACTCAGATAATTACTAGTAAATTACTGCCCTGGCCATTGATAAGAGAAATACGGAGGGGCTTAGTGAGATTGTTTCAGTAGTTTTGTAGTATGTAGGGTAGGCGATAAAACATTTATATTTCATTTATTTATTTATTTATTGAACTTGGAGATAGAGAAAACTTGAAATATACCCGCTGATTCTCTTTGCCGCCATGCTGCCTAATAAAGCGTTTCTCGCGCTTTGAGAGCGAGCGCTTAAATCACGATAAAAATACAGTGTTTATCATTCAATCAATTTTTACAACCAAAGTGCTTAAATATGATTTAATTTAATGCCTTCTTAAGAAACCATTCTCTTAAACTAGCTCAATATAGAAACCTCATAAAGTTCAACGCATTTGAAACGCCTGCGAAAAAATATAAAGAATTCAATTCAGTCTGAACTTGGCACTTTGCCTGGTTTAAAAATGTAGGCGCTTTGAACTCTGTAAGGAACTGAGCGTATCGGCGGGTAATAGGAAATTGATACTTAGCTTTCATAATATAGAGATGAGGTTTGCATAGCTTATGTCTGTTATGTTGAAGTTGTGAACGAATATGAAAAATATAAAATCAGCTGTTGTTTCCTAAACTTTCCTAAACTCTACACAGAGATGACACAGAGTATGTTGATTTCAAATAGCGCTTCCTATCTATATATAATATATAGAACTAAACTAAATCCGTTAATCAATTCATAATGAGCAATAATAAGTATGATGAGAATGATGTCGAAATAATTGATTCATTCAGTATTCAGCAATTTATCATTTTGTTTGTTATAGTTTTACAGAATCTGTTTAATTATTGAGATAAATTATTCATAATTCAGTAGACACGATTTAAATTCATAATGATCATCCCATGATACAGTTTTTGATTAACTGCCTCTATGGACTTGTAGTTTGTGACCTGGGTTATCTTTTTGAATGGAAAATACTTATAAATAAATTGAAACCTACATAGGTATAGGTTCTTTATATCACTTACTAGACAAAGAGTAAAAACACAATCTTCTTCTGTCGTGTGGGTTTCGAGTCGATATCGACCCGATGAACCCTGGTGTCATAGTTTTTAAACCGCCTAGTAGCACAGCTATAGGCCTCTGACATGGTTTCAGTAATGACCACTATCAAAGACAGCGACCGGGACCGACGGCTTAACGTGCCCTCCGAAGCACGGAATCCTTTTTCGTACTGTCGAACGATTATTTTTACTCATTTAACTTGTTTACCGGGTCAACTCGCGATAATGTGTTGGTGGTAAAAGCATAGGAATTTACCTTTTTATTCCAACGATTACACGAGTCGTGGTCGCGTTACGAACACAGTCAGTTATTACAGATAGTCTTCCTTATGGAAGATGGTTAAAATGGTACTTTTATAATGTCTTACCTTCAGTGGAGTCTGCAAGGCAGGCGACGAGGAGCGCGCACAGCGCCACACATCGCGACAACCCGCGCATCTGTAGAAAAAACACATTCATGTTAAATTATTAACTACTATACTCACTATTATACAACGTGCAACATAAAGGGTATATGCATCGAGAATGGTGCGAATCTACCCATGAAACTGAACAACTTTCCCTAAGAAACATAGAAGGAAAAACGAAAAAAGAAAATGACATTCCATACAAAATGCATCATTCATCAGTCATCATTGTTTTTTTCTTAATCTACCTATGTTCCTTAGGGAAAGTTGTTCAGTTTCATGGGTAGATTCACACATTTCTCGATGCATATACCCTTTATGTTACACGTTGTATACCTACCTAATAAATATAAATAAGTACTTTATTTTGTTACAGTTGTTTAATCTCACGACTACCGCTAGGCCATACTTGTGGTTGTCCGTACAGACACGCGCCCTTGTGTGCATTACAACAGATTTGCTATAGCGAACTCTAAGGCGACGCATACTAAGGCGATGAGCGTGTAGGTACATTTAGGCTCGTATTTATAAAGCGATCTCAAGATTGAGAGCAATATTGAGTGCGGATTTGACAGGTCATTTTGTACTGGAATGACATTTCGGATATGAACTCAAACTCGCTGTCACTCTTGAGAGCTGATTATAAATACGGGCCTTACACACATAAGTATGGCTAAACGGTAGTCGTGCGTAAGATAAAAATACTATGCGGTAAATTTGATAGCCACTAGATCTATTAAAAGCAAACTCGGGATAGAATAAAAAGTCGGATCTCTGCTCTGACTATCCTGACAGCAGAGATACATTTAGGTAAGAGCAGACACATTTCTGCCCTTGTGGACAAAATTCATATAAATAAATAAACGATTTTATTATTATTATTTATGCCAGTATCAACTTTCACTCACATACCCTCAACACCTTTTAAAAAATTTAAACCCGTCGCCGGAAACGGTTCACGTCCAACAACGCTGCGGTTCAAATGGGGCGCAATCATTTATTCATTGTTCTTTATTGTGCTTAACATACCTGTTACAGTCAAAGTCTGAAGTTGAGGTGAATTGAGAAACGGCTGGTTTCCTTTGTGTGTTAGAGAAAGCGGTATTGGTGTAACCACAATGTATTGTACAATTAAATGTTTATTTAATGTTGTAAAACATTTATACTCAAAGATTTATTTATTTTCGAAAAGAATCATCTAAACTTATAAAATCGTTTGTCCTTACTGACTGACTGACTGACTGATTCATCAACGCAGAGCCTAAACTACTAAACCTAGAATGATGAAACTTGGAGAGCAAGTTCCTTCTATTACGTAACCTCCCACTACGAAAGGATTTTTGAATTTTCCCCCCCTAAAGGGGTAAAAAGGGAGTTTGTAGTTTGTATGAAAGTCCGTCAATTTTGAAGGTAGGATCTTCAAATTTGGTATTTAGACTAATAATTAAAAAACAGTGAATACGTGTTTTAGCGTTTTTGTATATTTTACCCTTAAAGGGGTTAAATAGGGGATGAAAGTTTGTATGGAAATTCCGTAAATTTTGGAGGTATGATCTTCTTTTTTTGTATTTAGGCTAATAATTAAAAAATAATGAACACGTGTTTCAGCGTTTTTGTACTTTCCACCCCTAAGGGGGTTAAATAGGGGATGGAAATTTGTATGGGAATTCCGTTAATTTTGAAGGTAGGAACAGCGCGGGAACTCAATCCCACGGGAAAACCCTTAGCTGCGGGTGAAACCGCGGGGCGGAAAGCTAGTCATCATATATTTTCCCTAGCCATTTCTCGTAGTTCACGAGTAAATATAAGAATGTTCGAAAATAGGTAATACCTCAAAGTAATTTAACTAAAATCACGTTGTAGAAACTATTAGGTACTTAATTTTAAAAATAATAGTTATTTTGCATTACCATGGCATTACCGTCATTCATCAAAAATCAGTAAACTAAATAGTGTACTCTACTGTAGTTCTCTATAATAGGCTATTTTCCTACTAGTCAAATCAGCAACTTTTTATGAAATGTCAAAACGTTTTTTTTTGCATGAAAATTGTGAGTTATGACGTCACTGTCTTGTAAATATTGACTCCTATATTTTTAACTCGATTATTAAATCTAAATTTGCATATTTTTTTTAAATGGTGAATGAGATCCACAATATTTTAGCCATCAGTTTTAAGTATAAACGTATTGAATTTTTTAGCCACCCAGTCAACATGCCTATTTATTTTTAGCGTTTTGAAATACCTTAAATAACAAGGACATAGTTACATTATTAAATATGTGTCTATGTAGACATAGTTACATTAAAACTGGGTATAATTTTTACTGCAAACATATTAATGGCCTATTTCATGAGTTTTATGTTCATGAAATATTAATTCAGTTTAACCGTAACATGCCTACTTTAAATAATGCGGTCATTTCACTAAAACACGCAAATAATAAATGAGGCTTTCTAGGTGAAAAACTAACCACAACAGCCATTTTAAACTTGAATATACCGTTTGCAAGTGCTTCACTCTTGTGAGCTTAGCTTGTTTGGATCGGAACGGAATCCAACTTTTTATGAGAAGCCAGTTAGGCACAATCTCCGCAGAGTGGTCCTCCCCACAAGGGGGCCTTTCCCACATGTATCTCTGTCGAGATAAAGCAAAGAGTGTTAAAGGAACTATGGCCTTTAACACTTTAATTATACCGGGTGCAAGGGACAGCGAACCAGAAACTGATAGGCGTTGCACAGTTAACGAAACTGAATAAATTTCAAACGAAAAAAGAAAAGTCTTTCTTTTTTCAATGCCTAAAAGAATTTCCTGTAAAAAGTTGTTCAATTTTGTTGGCTGAACAACACCCCGTATGTATAAACTTAATCTAAGTTTTCCATGTTAGCCTGGCAGCGCTAAAAACGTACAATGTCCCAGCTGCTTCTCTCTCCCGGCAAACTGTAGAAAGCAGTAGAAGGAACTCAGGGTTTTAGTAGCCATATTTAATGAAACGCGAAAAAAGACACCTTTCTAAGCTGTTAAAGCTCTGCCTACCCCACGAGGAGTTAAAACGTGACTCTAAGCACGTAATAATTGTTAATATGTATTAAGGAGACTAATAATCCTAGATATTAGTCCCTACTTTACAATCCGATTCTACTAATAATGCTTTGGTTTATTGAAATACATTTGTTGGTTTGAGATTTAGCACGTTCACTGTTAATACTCGTATCTACTAACAATAGCGTAGCAAGAACGACGATCGAAGTTTTTTAATAAGGCGAAGGATAAACTTTTTTTGATTTATTGAAGAATAATGAAGCAGGATAAATTTATTTTTTCCCATAGGAATAAAATACAAATATTGTACTAAAAACAACTTAAATTAGGTACTTTAGGTTAACTTAAGTGACCTAGTAAATCTAATTAAATAAAACGACTATTTAGTACATAAAATCGGGTCACATTTAAACCTAAAATTATAGGTATTAATTTAAACGTTAACACGTTCATTGCCCCAAAGTTAGGACTGTCAGAGGAGTTCATATTTTTTTAAATTATTGTATTCTGTTGTATTGAAGAATTAAAAACTGGGAACTAAATGGCGCCACCAGCGAGTGTTCCTTTTTCCTGTGATTGGTCAGTAATCTGTCAATGTCAATGTCAATATCAGTTTTGCGTCTTCTCATTGGTCTCTTTTGGAACACTCGCTGGTGGCGCCATCTGCAATTAGCTTTGCGTTTTTATCCTCATTGATTATGATAAAGATACCGAACGTTTTCAAAAGGGTAATTCTTTTTCTGGTAAGTATTTTAAATGGCATAATCAGCTCATCTGTGCGTCACAATTTGCATAAAAAATATAGGTACTTATTTAAAGTGAACATGAATATTAGGAAATTAAAATTCGAATTCTTTTTCTTCTGTTGTGTGGGTTTCGAATCAATCGACCCGATAAACCCTGGTGGCAGAGTTTTTTACACCGCATTAGCACTCTGTAACGACCACTATAAAAGACAGCGACCGGGTACGACGGCTTAACGTGCCCTCTGAAGCACAGAACTTTTTTTTTTCGGACAATCAGGTGATTCAGCCTGCAAGCAAACTGGGGAAAATCTCACGTAAAGTGATAAATTAATGAATATCAAACTTTGCGTTCCCAACTAGGAATCGAACCCAGGAACTACGGATAGACAGCCCATGGCTAGATCATTAGACCTCATCAGAGGCAGTTAAAATTTGAGTTTATGAGAATAAGTGTATTCGATAAGTCCCTAAAAGCCATACCAGGTAGCCAACGTGTTAAGATTGAAATACTCGCCCTAGGGAGTAAGAATTTAATACTAGCCGTAGCCCCGCTACGACGGCTACGAGAACGCTACGAGAACGCTACGAGAGTATAATTGCTACGCCATGATTGCTCGGTCCGGTGGTAAACTGAGCGGGATATTCTGAATTTCTGTATTTAGATTCTAGTGAAACTGCGAACAAATAGTCACGCCTTTATTACTGATGGGGTAAGCTGTATGTCATATTCAAGGAGTAAAAAAAATTGCAGACCAAACTTTAGAGTGTTAACCTACGCATGAAACTGCGACCAATAATAATTGTGAACGTACATATAGTCACGTCTACCCCTTACGGGGTGAGCAGAGCGTTAAAGGCTCACCAAAAACCATATTTGCTACGTCTGACAGACAATAGACGGTCTGATTATAATATTTGCTGATTATATAGCGTTTATGCCACGTCTGACGTCACAAAGAAAAATAACATACAGAGCAATTACATAAAGAATTAAAATTAAACACAACAGACACTGTTACCTTCACTGGTTTCTACAGTATGCCTGGGAAAGGTAGCAAATGGAACATTCTATGTTTTCCCTTCTAGTCCGTCACCTCACCTGAATGTATAAGTATGATATTTTGTACACATGACTAAACATTGTTGGTATGTCTTTGTTTCCCATCTTATAAAATATTTTTAGTGAAAAACCAGCCATAACTCATGTTTTTTTTCTTTTCTGGAAAATTTTCTCATTATTCGCACATTCCTCGTAATAAAAAAAACCTTTCCTCTTCCGTCGACATTCTCGGAATGTCCCGGCACTTTAATTAATTGACTTCTTCTTTTATTTCAATGGAAAAAGCAAGTTTCGTGCTAACGAATTTTAATGTTTTTTTCCAATCTGGGGTTTTATTTGTCGCTTTAAGTATCAATTAAGGTTTAATGGTAATAGACCTATTGATTGCTGTCGTAGAAATAGCCGTCAAACTTGTGCTATACTGTAAAAAAAAAAAACTTTATGTACTTAAATTTTATATATACTTGTAATGTTTCAGAATTATTAATAGACACATAATTAGCTCTACAAATCCAAATATTACACTGACCGTGTGACATACTATACATACATACATACATACATAAATCACGCCTTTATCCCTTATGGGATAAATTTTTAATATGGTTATTGTATCGTCGTCATCGTCTCAGCGATAAGACGCCCACTGCAGGACATAGGCCTCCCCCAAGGATCTCCACTATGATCGGTCTAGCGCCTTCTGCATCCCGCGACCTTCACCAGACAGATTATTGTATAATATTATATTTTATCATATTTATTTTGCAGACTGTACTAATAAGAAAAGTCTTTCAAGTCAAGATACCTATTTAATATGTAAATCGCTTTGCGGACGCTCCTGAAGACTAAACAGCGTTTCTCAAACTGTAGTGACTACAGTGTAGTCTACCGACCGATAAAAGAGTAAAGCCCGGTTTCCATTTTGCAAGTAACATGCATGTATAACCTCAACATGCATGCATGTTGAGATTTCCATTGCGCAAGTTACATGTAACTTACAACCAGACTTACAACTAGTGCGTAAGTAACTTAAGCTATATAATTATAGTCATAGTACACATTTCTACAGAAATCGGGCAGAAAACCTCAGAAACTCAGTTACAGCACCTCTGTTGCTGTAATCCGTGATTTGAAGAGCGATTTGTGTGACCCGGTCACAATCTCTGATAGTGTTGGTTACATAAACTATGGCAAAGGCCTTTTAGGCGATTTCAGAGCTCTGATATCTGGGTCTATTGGGTCTTTCGTCGATTCGTCAACCCAACTACAGAAAAATAAGTTAAAAGTTATAAAACTGCTGCACTTGAATTAAACTAAAACCTTGTTTCATTTAATTTTAGTTCATTTTGAGTTCAGATACTAAGTTTTTTTTGGGTTGTTTCCGAGACGGCTTTAGGAACCACTGGAAAAAGTATTATCATATCTGTCGGGATTATAATTTTAGAATTCAAATCCAATTCGCTCGTAATAAAGTAAGTCAGAAAGCTGTTTCTCAATTTGTTCGAGATTGTATAATTAAACAATTTAAAATGAGTTTTAAAATAAATTACATTAAAAATAATTGTTTGACAATAAAATACAAAAGAATGGAATAAAAATGAATCTGCTTAAAAGATTGGAGGATCATTTTCACTTATTTATGCAATGTGTATAAAATTACTTCTATGCTGGACTGGAAGTGATAGATAAACATAGAATGTGCCAGCTGCATCTCCTCCCGGACAGCAAAAATCAGCTAAGGGACTCGAGGGTTTCAGTGTATTGCAATTTGGGCGATGGGCTGACAACCCGTCACTATAGCAATACATAAATCATCAATTCGGGTCGTTTTCGCTCTGCCTACCCCATTAGGGATAAAGGCGTGATTTTATGTATGTATGTATGTATAAAACTTTAGTTCTGAGAAAATATTTGGTACTAAAATTATTACTGCGAGTGAATTGTCTGGTAAGCTAGTAATATTATTATAACAGTTGCCTCTTTATAACAGTTGCCTCTTGTGAAAGCACGCTTAGGCAACTATGAAACGTTTAACTATTCTAGTGAATGAACAGTTCGCCGCCGGTTTGTGTGAACAAGAGGCACTGCACTTCGTCAACATAGGCAAGATATGTAAATAGTTTAGCAGTATTTGCTAAATTGTGGACAGAAGCAGGCAAAAGCGGGCAGAAGCGGATAGAAACAAGCAGAAAAGTACAGAAAGATGCGCAGAAACAGACAAAACGGCCCGACACGAACAGCAACGGAGAGAAGCAGACAGAAATGGGCAGAAACAGGCAGAAACATGTAGAAACGAAATATTTATTTTAAAGGTTATAAAAAAATGAATTATTAAACCCAACAGCATACGGCATTGCGTAAACGGCAGTACCACTATTGTATTAAATGAGTCCCTACAAAACTTAACAAAGTATTCTTTTAATCTTATTAAAATTTAAACGAACAAAGATACTTATTTTTCTAATTTGAAAATCTATATCAGAGCTGCCTATAAATTAATTTCCACTCAAAGCAAAAGCAAATTACAAAATTTTATACATTACCGAAACCGATAACCAAGTGTTCGTATCTCACGAATAAATAACCAAAAACACCGAATAGATATTGCTATCTCGTCGATCCAAAACGCAGGCCAAATGAAGTCCAGAAAATAGAATTCATACGAAATCATAAATGTAAAAATGAAAGCCAAGTTCTTTGTGGCATGGTGTGTGGTTTGCACAATAAGGTTGTGCGATCTACTCTTTTCCTGTGCTTTTTTAAAAAGTGAGCCAAGTTTTACGGTTTATTATCATTTTTCTTCTTGTCGAGTTAATAGCAAATTGGCAATCAAAGTTTCTGCGCCCAAAACGTGGCCACCTGGCCTCATCAAATAGTTTTAGTTCATTAAAATATTATGAGTTCTCAATGTGGTAAGGTATCATTTAATGTGACTTAGTCTTAGTAGAGTGGCATTATAGGTGGCAGTGTATATGATTCTCTACAACGGCTAAGTAAGTCACATGAATTTTGATCACTTATTGATGAACTAAAATAAATATAATTTATAATAATAAATACACACGGTGCTCGTGTACGTAATGTGCTCGCTAGTTCGTTTGGCTTGAACTTGGCAACACACAACTATGTGTCTAGATCGGTCCGAGAACGCAACCCAAAGATAACGAAATATATTTCCGGCCATATATAAATAATTCACAACTTGTGGATGTATCGCGGTGAAATATGGTTGCCACGATTTGGGGGTGAATAAATAGATTTCGGCCAATAGAATTTTATATATTTTTCCTTTGGTTCGATCTATATTTCATACAGGTTTGGCATGGACATGATGAATTTATTGACGGGTGGTTTTTGAGTATTTTTTTCACGTAGTGTCTGTGGTGGGATGACGGATGTTTAAGTTTGTGCAGACGTGAGCGTGGGTTTGCTGATGTCGTATAAGAAATATGTGAGATAATGGTGTGTTTTTTCTTTACGAGGATAGAGTTTACGTGTGTACTTACGTGTGTAGGTACTAGGAACTAGGTACTACGTGGAAATTTCACAATTTACGGCTGACGTTAGAATCGACGTTAATTTACTGATTAATTAATTGATGTAATCATCATTATCATTTTGACAGTTCAATAATAACAGCACACATTGGGCCCGATTCGTAACCATCACGACTTAACTAAATCTCAACTAAAATTATTGCCATCCCGTTCTGTTCTCTCATGATAGAAAGTGACAGGTATGGACTTATATTAGTTAAGTCGCGTATTTTGCAATCACGAATTGCTACCAGTGTCAGATATCAGCTTTTAGGATATCAGACAGAAAGACCTAATATCAGCAAGTCAATATCGCTTAATTTACCGTCTAATAGAGTTACCAAGGAAATGTTTTGACCTAGTAATATACTTCGGACAAAGTGGGTCAAATCTGATAGCATTCATTTGTAGAATAAAGTAATGTATGGCTGTTGATATATACCAATATAAAAGTGGTTGCTGTTTTTACAGCATGCTTAGGGCACATGCTATGTTTTTTATCGCTCCCGGTCCAGCATGGAAGTAAACTTTGAATTATCGTCATCACCACAATTATCATTGAAAGTGTGTGTGTGTGTGTGTTATATGTGTTATATATGTTTGTTACTTCTTCACGCTTAAACGAGTGGACGAATGTTGATTATATTATGGTATATAAGTACCTATAGAGTAGTAGTGTTCATTTATCCACTAACCTTTGGTTTTAGGGTTCTGGACCCTCTTCTTTCCCTTCAGTTAGCTTACTGGTTTCATACGAGACCTGAAACAAAATAAAAATTTGTTAATTTCAGAGAAAAAAAAACTAAAAACACCTCTAGAAATAAGACTGTAAATGGGCGCTTTTCCATTAGACGGCACGTCAACGGCAACGGCGACGGCACGGTACCGTCGACGATATCGTAGGTGAGATAATGTATGAAAATCAATGAAATTATATGACACGCTTTTCCACTTGCCGGCACGGTACCGTCACGGCATGTCATCGATTCCCATAGATATTGTCACGTGATCGTCGCTGTGCCATCGCCGTTGCCGTTGACGTGACGTCTAGTGGAAAAGCGCCCATTGATTATTAGGTTCTGGAAAATAATTTAATAAAATAAGGCATTTAAAAAGAAAAAAAAAAAAGATCAAATCTTGTATTATGCACAACAGTGCTATTTCACAAAACACATTAAAAAATAAATCCTAGTCGTATCATACTGCGCGTGGTAGGATAGATGTGAAATGTAGCCAACTGCTACGCCGTAGCTGTCGTAGCAAATCGTAGCATCTCATTACTGATTATCACCCCATAGCATAATCCCATACAAAATTTAAGTAAGCAATTATTCACTTAAAGCTATCAATTTCCTTTTATTTACTTTCTTTTCTTATTTGTCCTTTACAAAAGACATCGTGACGGAGGCAATGAACCATTACGTTTCACTTTTAGGGCCCCTGCCAATTTCTGTCAGGAAATTTATTCTTAAAGACACGCGCCGCCCCTCTTTATTAAATAACTGTATTCGTGTATGTGACGAGTGTGTAGGAGGCGCGACACTTTTATATTTGTAATTTGAATGATTTGAATGTATTTGCTTACTTAAATTTTGTATGGGATTATGCTATGGGGTGATAATCAGTAATGAGATGCTACGATTTGCTACGACAGCTACGGCGTAGCAGTTGGCTACATTTCACATCTATCCTACCACGCGCAGTATGATACGACTAGGATTTATTTTTTAATGTGTTTTGTGAAATAGCACTGTTGTGCATAATACAAGATTTGATCTTTTTTTTTTTCTTTTTAAATGCCTTATTTTATTAAATTATTTTCCAGAACCTAATAATCAATGGGCGCTTTTCCACTAGACGTCACGTCAACGGCAACGGCGATGGCACAGCGACGATCACGTGACAATATCTATGGGAATCGATGACATGCCGTGACGGTACCGTGCCGGCAAGTGGAAAAGCGTGTCATATAATTTCATTGATTTTCATACATTATCTCACCTACGATATCGTCGACGGTACCGTGCCGTCGCCGTTGCCGTTGACGTGCCGTCTAATGGAAAAGCGCCCATTTACAGTCTTATTTCTAGAGGTGTTTTTAGTTTTTTTTTCTCTGAAATTAACAAATTTTTATTTTGTTTCAGGTCTCGTATGAAACCAGTAAGCTAACTGAAGGAAAGAAGAGGGTCCAGAACCCTAAAACCAAAGGTTAGTGGATAAATGAACACTACTACTCTATAGGTACTTATATACCATAATATAATCAACATTCGTCCACTCGTTTAAGCGTGAAGAAGTAACAAACATATATAACACATATAACACACACACACACACACTTTCAATGATAATTGTGGTGATGACGATAATTCAAAGTTTACTTCCATGCTGGACCGGGAGCGATAAAAAACATAGCATGTGCCCTAAGCATGCTGTAAAAACAGCAACCACTTTTATATTGGTATATATCAACAGCCATACATTACTTTATTCTACAAATGAATGCTATCAGATTTGACCCACTTTGTCCGAAGTATATTACTAGGTCAAAACATTTCCTTGGTAACTCTATTAGACGGTAAATTAAGCGATATTGACTTGCTGATATTAGGTCTTTCTGTCTGATATCCTAAAAGCTGATATCTGACACTGGTAGCAATTCGTGATTGCAAAATACGCGACTTAACTAATATAAGTCCATACCTGTCACTTTCTATCATGAGAGAACAGAACGGGATGGCAATAATTTTAGTTGAGATTTAGTTAAGTCGTGATGGTTACGAATCGGGCCCAATGTGTGCTGTTATTATTGAACTGTCAAAATGATAATGATGATTACATCAATTAATTAATCAGTAAATTAACGTCGATTCTAACGTCAGCCGTAAATTGTGAAATTTCCACGTAGTACCTAGTTCCTAGTACCTACACACGTAAGTACACACGTAAACTCTATCCTCGTAAAGAAAAAACACACCATTATCTCACATATTTCTTATACGACATCAGCAAACCCACGCTCACGTCTGCACAAACTTAAACATCCGTCATCCCACCACAGACACTACGTGAAAAAAATACTCAAAAACCACCGTCAATAAATTCATCATGTCCATGCCAAACCTGTATGAAATATAGATCGAACCAAAGGAAAAATATATAAAATTCTATTGGCCGAAATCTATTTATTCACCCCCAAATCGTGGCAACCATATTTCACCGCGATACATCCACAAGTTGTGAATTATTTATATATGGCCGGAAATATATTTCGTTATCTTTGGGTTGCGTTCTCGGACCGATCTAGACACATAGTTGTGTGTTGCCAAGTTCAAGCCAAACGAACTAGCGAGCACATTACGTACACGAGCACCGTGTGTATTTATTATTATAAATTATATTTATTTTAGTTCATCAATAAGTGATCAAAATTCATGTGACTTACTTAGCCGTTGTAGAGAATCATATACACTGCCACCTATAATGCCACTCTACTAAGACTAAGTCACATTAAATGATACCTTACCACATTGAGAACTCATAATATTTTAATGAACTAAAACTATTTGATGAGGCCAGGTGGCCACGTTTTGGGCGCAGAAACTTTGATTGCCAATTTGCTATTAACTCGACAAGAAGAAAAATGATAATAAACCGTAAAACTTGGCTCACTTTTTTAAAAAAGCACAGGAAAAGAGTAGATCGCACAACCTTATTGTGCAAACCACACACCATGCCACAAAGAACTTGGCTTTCATTTTTACATTTATGATTTCGTATGAATTCTATTTTCTGGACTTCATTTGGCCTGCGTTTTGGATCGACGAGATAGCAATATCTATTCGGTGTTTTTGGTTATTTATTCGTGAGATACGAACACTTGGTTATCGGTTTCGGTAATGTATAAAATTTTGTAATTTGCTTTTGCTTTGAGTGGAAATTAATTTATAGGCAGCTCTGATATAGATTTTCAAATTAGAAAAATAAGTATCTTTGTTCGTTTAAATTTTAATAAGATTAAAAGAATACTTTGTTAAGTTTTGTAGGGACTCATTTAATACAATAGTGGTACTGCCGTTTACGCAATGCCGTATGCTGTTGGGTTTAATAATTCATTTTTTTATAACCTTTAAAATAAATATTTCGTTTCTACATGTTTCTGCCTGTTTCTGCCCATTTCTGTCTGCTTCTCTCCGTTGCTGTTCGTGTCGGGCCGTTTTGTCTGTTTCTGCGCATCTTTCTGTACTTTTCTGCTTGTTTCTATCCGCTTCTGCCCGCTTTTGCCTGCTTCTGTCCACAATTTAGCAAATACTGCTAAACTATTTACATATCTTGCCTATGTTGACGAAGTGCAGTGCCTCTTGTTCACACAAAACCGGCGGCGAACTGTTCATTCACTAGAATAGTTAAACGTTTCATAGTTGCCTAAGCGTGCTTTCACAAGAGGCAACTGTTATAAAGAGGCAACTGTTATAATAATATTACTAGCTTACCAGACAATTCACTCGCAGTAATAATTTTAGTACCAAATATTTTCTCAGAACTAAAGTTTTATACATACATACATACATAAAATCACGCCTTTATCCCTAATGGGGTAGGCAGAGCGAAAACGACCCGAATTGATGATTTATGTATTGCTATAGTGACGGGTTGTCAGCCCATCGCCCAAATTGCAATACACTGAAACCCTCGAGTCCCTTAGCTGATTTTTGCTGTCCGGGAGGAGATGCAGCTGGCACATTCTATGTTTATCTATCACTTCCAGTCCAGCATAGAAGTAATTTTATACACATTGCATAAATAAGTGAAAATGATCCTCCAATCTTTTAAGCAGATTCATTTTTATTCCATTCTTTTGTATTTTATTGTCAAACAATTATTTTTAATGTAATTTATTTTAAAACTCATTTTAAATTGTTTAATTATACAATCTCGAACAAATTGAGAAACAGCTTTCTGACTTACTTTATTACGAGCGAATTGGATTTGAATTCTAAAATTATAATCCCGACAGATATGATAATACTTTTTCCAGTGGTTCCTAAAGCCGTCTCGGAAACAACCCAAAAAAAAACTTAGTATCTGAACTCAAAATGAACTAAAATTAAATGAAACAAGGTTTTAGTTTAATTCAAGTGCAGCAGTTTTATAACTTTTAACTTATTTTTCTGTAGTTGGGTTGACGAATCGACGAAAGACCCAATAGACCCAGATATCAGAGCTCTGAAATCGCCTAAAAGGCCTTTGCCATAGTTTATGTAACCAACACTATCAGAGATTGTGACCGGGTCACACAAATCGCTCTTCAAATCACGGATTACAGCAACAGAGGTGCTGTAACTGAGTTTCTGAGGTTTTCTGCCCGATTTCTGTAGAAATGTGTACTATGACTATAATTATATAGCTTAAGTTACTTACGCACTAGTTGTAAGTCTGGTTGTAAGTTACATGTAACTTGCGCAATGGAAATCTCAACATGCATGCATGTTGAGGTTATACATGCATGTTACTTGCAAAATGGAAACCGGGCTTTACTCTTTTATCGGTCGGTAGACTACACTGTAGTCACTACAGTTTGAGAAACGCTGTTTAGTCTTCAGGAGCGTCCGCAAAGCGATTTACATATTAAATAGGTATCTTGACTTGAAAGACTTTTCTTATTAGTACAGTCTGCAAAATAAATATGATAAAATATAATATTATACAATAATCTGTCTGGTGAAGGTCGCGGGATGCAGAAGGCGCTAGACCGATCATAGTGGAGATCCTTGGGGGAGGCCTATGTCCTGCAGTGGGCGTCTATCGGCTGAGACGATGACGACGATACAATAACCATATTAAAAATTTATCCCATAAGGGATAAAGGCGTGATTTATGTATGTATGTATGTATGTATAGTATGTCACACGGTCAGTGTAATATTTGGATTTGTAGAGCTAATTATGTGTCTATTAATAATTCTGAAACATTACAAGTATATATAAAATTTAAGTACATAAAGTTTTTTTTTTTTTACAGTATAGCACAAGTTTGACGGCTATTTCTACGACAGCAATCAATAGGTCTATTACCATTAAACCTTAATTGATACTTAAAGCGACAAATAAAACCCCAGATTGGAAAAAACATTAAAATTCGTTAGCACGAAACTTGCTTTTTCCATTGAAATAAAAGAAGAAAGTCAATTAATTAAAGTGCCGGGACATTCGAGAATGTCGACGGAAGAGGAAAGGTTTTTTTTATTACGAGGAATGTGCGAATAATGAGAAAATTTTCCAGAAAAGAAAAAAAACATGAGTTATGGCTGGTTTTTCACTAAAAATATTTTATAAGATGGGAAACAAAGACATACCAACAATGTTTAGTCATGT